>NHZS01000228.1:0-42972 GCA_002775195.1 Talaromyces adpressus
ACCCAAATCGCAAACGAGCTTTGCTTACCCCCCGTCAAACTCCACTGCTCCCTTTTGGCCGAAGACGCGATCAAGGCAGCTATCAAGAATTATCAGTCCAAACGACCTGCGGCCGCAGCCACGAATTTGGCGGATACGAGTAAGGCGTTTAAGGAGAGTGTTGCTTCTGCGCAGGCTTAATTTGGCCTCAAGGAAGGAAGGAGAATATGATGAAGGAAAGGGGGGAAGAATGAAGAAAGAAGAAAATGGGAAAATAGTAATTCATATTTTATGAGGAGGTATATCTACCTGTCTGTCATCTTATGCAAACAAACGGTACATCCGATGATGGCTTTGCAGTTGAGGTCAGACAGAATCACGAGAATGTCGTTATCGAGTCAATAGCCTGGCCTCTCTTTTTTTTTTCTTGCGTGCGCGCGTTTATGGGTCTCAAATCTCTGGAAATTTGAACGATACCTCTCCCAATTATTTTTTATATGTATGTACTCATGTATAAAGGAAAATTCCAGATTTATTGCGCTGCACTTTTCTCTGCCCCCTTCTCATACGTATTTGTGTAGTTAAGTTACTAGGTTAACCATTAATAAGCCCAGCCAAAGCCTCATTATACCGTCCCCCCTGCACATCACTCTCCTCCACGATCTTGTTTAGAGCACTCAACTCCGCCTCACTCAATTGTATCTCGGTGCTATTCTCTTCAACCCTCGCAACAGTCGTGCAGCCCGGTATCACGACCATACCATCTGGTAACCCGATCTTCGTCCTCTGCGCAAGAACCCACGCAATCGCCACCTGCGCAGTAGTCACACCAGCGCGCGACTTGGCGATTTTACGTACTTCATCAGCTATACGCATATTCGCCTCGAACGCGCCGGGCTGGAAACGGGGTTGATGGTGTCGAAATTCGTTCTCGTTTAGATCGGAGAGTTTTGTGAAGCGATCAGATCAAAATCCGGAGCCGGGGGGGGAGTAAGCGACGATAGGAATGCCGAGGGTCGGCGCATGTCGATGCAATGCCGTTGTCGAGGATGTCGGGGGTGAATAGAGATATTTCGAGTTCCACGGCTGCGATGCGATGGATTGTGTGTGCGCGACGGATTGTGGCGGAGCCGGCTTCGCTGAGGCCTATGCTGCCGATTTTGCCTTGCTTGACATACTCTGCGAGAGTCTTGATGGTCTCTTCAATTGGGACTTTGGGGTCAACTCGGGCAGGCTCGAAGATGTGGATTGGTACTCGGCCCTGGAGAATGGAGAGACAATTGTCGACGCTTTTGCGGACGCCCTCGGGACTATTGTCGGCACCTGCTACTAGCGAGAAGCAGCCCTTTATGCTCAGAGTGACTTTATCGGCGTCTTCAGGATATTTGCGGAAATTGTACTCCAACAAGTGTAAAGAGTTAGACTCAGGGGGGCCGTAGAATTCACCGCCGTTCCAGAAGGTGGCGCCTAGTTCGAGGGCGCGTTTCATTACTTTGACGGATTCATCGAAGGAGGGGGAGTAGGAGCGAGTGGCGAAGCCTGATGGATGTTAGCTCTCATTCAAGAAGGTGGTATATTCTTGGTTCTAAGACTCAAAAGTGGGATTCACGTACCCATCAGACTGAAGCCGATTCGGTTCACTTTGCGGTTGGCAATTGTGGCTGACATGATTCTTATATGTCCACAAATTGGTCTTCAAGATGAGAAATTCCGAATGAGGGGTTGGCTGATATCAAAGGCTGACTGCTTGATCACCGGATGATTCTGGATGAAGACATTATAGCAGGAGGTTTATATACTTCTCCATCAGTGGAGACGTGCATGCATTCATGTCAACTCCGCCGGTCATAACACGATGTAAGTCCGGAATTCTCACAATATCCATCGTAAACGTAAATGGCAGTACGATCATCCTCATGTGAGCGGACGATTTGAGTAGAGGCATCTCATGGCGAGTGTATACAATTAGACAGCTGGATTTCCAGCCACGCGCTAGAAGTAGCTTCCGACCTGGCCAGTCATTATGTGACCTTCATCTTGAGTTTCACGAGAGCCCCAAAAATGCAGATGATATTACCCTCGTCCTAATTTCTCATCGGAGGGGAAAAGAAAGCATGTGGATTCTGGAGCAAAGTATAGATGCGTAGTTTCCGACCAGACCAATCGGAATACAGTATCATTTTATCAAGCAATTTGTTCGTCATGTTTGACAGCCAAAACATTTCTATATTTGATTGAGTTTGTGGGAAACCATATTTTTGCTCGGAAATAAAACCGTTGCCCAAGGAGATACCATCCCAAGAGCCTAAGCCCGACAAACAACGGAGACCGGCCTAGGAGGCGGGTGTATACATCTCGAAACGAAGTGCTCGATCGAGACAAGGCCCAGCCTTGTCCAAGAATCCCCTTTCCCGGACAAAAGGGAGGTGAACAGGTAGCGGCCATTGTGGTGCAAGTGGATAGTATGGAAAACTAGACACCATGAGGTGGAACATATCTTGGCCTTGGCTTATCGGAGGACTCAAACCATGGAGCCTAAGACGTGAGCTTTCGGCAGGCATGCCAAAGGTTGCTTCTTCTTTTCCATCTTCTTGATCCGAATGGTATGACTCCTCCACGTCTATGACTTTCTCTGCAACATCGGCCAGTAATTCACCCTCTAAGCGACAACACCGTAGGTTATCAACTGCCATACGCCGAAGATAGCCCACGCGGCAACGAGTAGCCACAAAGAATAGTGGAGCTTTTAGTTCCTCCTGCGTCACAGAAATTAGAATGGTCTGTCTGAACATGATCGAGTCAAAGACCACGTTTTCTTTGTCGAAAATAGTTTCTTGTCCCATATCTTGGGCTTGGTTCATGAATGCAAGGCAAGATTGATATAGTCGGAGGATGTGACAATTGACCCGGTCATTAATGCTAATGTTTTTCGCTGAGTAGGTTGACATCATGCGATTGAAAGCTTCAAGCCAGTGATTCAGCAATAAAGCCCGACGGGAAGATATAAGAAATGTAGTGTGCCAGATGGGCTGGGTATCATTCGAAGAATTTGGACTTGTGTCGGCAGTACAAATGACTGCGAGTTCAGCCAAATACCGGCTAGCATCATCCATGCCTGCAAATTCAGGTAATGTCGAGTCGATGTCATCGACACTAGATGACAAAGAGGGATAAGGTTCCCAGCATAAACGTGTTCGATCTTTGCGGTAGTTTTTCCACCTCCTGTTGTGTAAATCCAGATAGAGGTATGCGAGCAACCGGATTCAAAGCCCGTGCCTCCAGCACAGCTACGTGCGTTTCTAGCCGCTTATAAACCTGCAACAGCTGTGCGAGAAGTGGGTTCCACCCCCGATGATGCCTTGATCGAAGCCAAATTATCGCTGCGCGTTGATGGCTTTCGCGTGCGAATATGTTTCCATATAATGTCTGCCTGCCACAACATGCTGGATAGCTGGATAGCAGTTTCCTTGAAGTTATTCAAAGAGACAAAAAATCAAACATGACAATAGCACGATATACACATCTGGATTTGGGTTGTTGGCTAGAGAATGAAGTGCTTTGCCATAGTAGCGATAGGCCATTTGCTGCTTTCGTTCCTTGGGTATGATAGTCTCGTCAGATGTAGGTGTATGAGTGCTTAGCAGGTAGCCAACAGCGAGAATGAGGTGCTGAATCGCCGCTTCGGCATGGCTCATTTGCAATATATAAGTATTCCACAGCTCAGTACTTGCAAAGTTCGTAAGCATAGGTACGAAGTTCACAAAGTGCTGAAAAGCTCGATGGTCATCTTCTGTCTTCAGGTATCGAGTCATGGGAACAGCAAGTAACAGCCCTGAATGATGGGCTTTTGTTGGCGGTTGTGCAGGATAGCCATCGCAAACACGTCCAGTTGAGAGGCATTTCTGACATTGTGGTTTCTGCTCGTCGCATTTGACTTTGCGTATTCTATTGCTCATTAGCCGTTGAGGTGTTTTCTTTCCCTAAGGTTGTCCACAAAGTACCACTGGGATATATAACGCGCACATACTTTACAGGTAAAACATCCAAAAGCCGACTTCCGCCTCTTCTGGTGGTCCATTACATTTACCTGCGTAGAGGTATATATTGATGAAGAAAGCCTCCAACGGTCTGGAATTCAGAGAAGACTACATTGAATGTGGTTGAATACCGACAAACGTTGAGTTGACAGTTGAGATGAGCAAGCAGGGAAGGTGCCTGATATGGCCGATGCGATAAGATAAGCGATAAGCTTGTCTGCACTAAGCCCGAAGAGTTTCACTTTCATCCGTCAATAAATCACCAGTTTTACCCTGACGCGCCGAACAACATCTCTCCAAGCCCAGCGAAAAGACATCGTTTTGATTTAGACCGTATACTCTGTTGCGCTTTTACAAATACCGCTGATTGTTATAAACTCTCCGAGCTCCCCCGAACGCCTCCTGTTGACCAAAGTTTCGACGCGTCAGTTTCGTGTCCGGCACGATAACACATATTGTTTCGCGAAATTCTCATATTGCCATCAAACAAGACGCGGAAATCGGCTCAATAAGGCATTGCAGATAGATAGCCAGAATGTCGGACAGTAATCAAGAAGAAACCCAAGCGCTGGAAGAGGTACATACTCCTGGAATCGAATGTTTCGTCAAAACAACATCTGGCTGCGATGCAAATGTTTAGTTACATGGCTGATTGCTTGTAATAGCGATTCAAATCTGCGCTCTGGCTAGCTATTGGCAAAATTGTCGATGAAGAAACCATGCAATTAGGCGTCAATGCCACTCCCCAGTTCATCGGAGCCTTGACTGAGATGGTATGGGCACAAATTGGTTAGTCTTCCAGCCAGATATATGGTTTATCGCGAGGCCAGCTAGCTGACAATTCTTTGGCTGGATACAGAATCAGTCAGTCAGGACTTAGAAGCGTTTGCCAAGTATACCTCCCTGCCTCCATATCGCTCATCGAATACCAAAATATCGGTCGGAAATTACTAACAAGTTACCTATCAGACACGCCGGCCGATCTACAATCAACATTAATGATGTGATGCTTCTAGCGCGACGCAATGAAGGTCTAGAATCTATTCTAAAGGCGTTTGTTGATCAGCAAAAAGAAGCGGCCCAGCAGGAATCACAAGCCGAGGACAGCGATTGAGCGTCCAGGCCTGGCTTGCGTCACACAGCATTGATTAAAAGTGGAAAAATCATCACAACATAAACGGCCAGATCTCATAAGCGGGCGGCTCATCGACCCGCAGAATCTGATAGACGGCCGGATTGGGGTCGCACTTGGCATATCGGCCTACGTAGGTATCCTGGGGCATCATGATTGATCAGTCAATTGCCTTATTCTGGAGTATCAGATCTAGGGATGATCGTTCTCGATGATTTGATTAGAGCTCTCAACGGACTGTTTTTGTGGAGAAATGATCATGGATAAGCGGGAGGGATGCCGTCCGCCACTGTAGCGTGAGGACATTGCGAAACCGAAAAAACCGGATACAGCTCGTACTTATCTTAGGTGTGGCTTGATAACCAGTAAGGATTTATTATCACCTGGTCCCTTAAACTATGAATCAACAAATCTGGATTTGAGGATGTGCGGCTTAAATATCCGGAGACGAAAGAATATCTCACCCGCTTTTGTTGTCGCCACAATGTGATACGTCCGGTAGAAGTTCTTATTTTGCCGGTAACGTTCAGTCGAAAGAGGATGATCACCATAATCGGCAATTTTCAGACTCTTTGAAAGGAACAAGACATGCGAATGTGAAATGTCCGGCGTCGTCCAGGAGGTTGGCATGGGCGTATCACAATTTGTGAAGGGACAGGGCATTGATACCACTGCTATCCGAATACGAAATCCAAGACTGTGAACATGGAGAGCGCCAGTGCGTTATAGAAAACGGTTTCATAAACTCGAAAAGTATACTCTATCACTCTTCAAACCATCCACAAAGTCTAACACTACCTTTATGCAGCTATATTCTCTGCTCCATCATCATATCTTCACGCACTTGCGACATCGGTCTCCTTACAAAGCGCAAGATATCTCGCAGCACTTGCAACAGCCTACCATGCTTTACTGCGTACATCCCCATTCCGATCTTTGGACAACGTCCTTATCGTCCCCTCCAATTGTACCTCATTGTTTCTTGTTCGACTACTACTTTTGTAAAATGCATTGCAAATCATCGTTGTCGAACAAAATCCTATCTTGAAAAAACTCGCGGCCCAATTTGGTGCCACGCATGTCCTCGACCCCGGAGATATCGACATCTCCGAATCTCTGCGCCTACTTACGGACGACATGGGCGCGGACATCGTCTTTCAAATCTCACATCAATACGATTACGAACCCACCAACACATTGCTTCTAGCACTTCTATGCTGAAAAGAATCCAAGCCAGGAATGCAGCCAACTCAGCCATCTCAGCATGCCGCACTCGCGGGACGATAGTGAACATTGCCCCGCGCGAGATGTTTGAAGATAGGAAAAGCAAGCTCAGGAATGAGTTGATGATGCACAAAGTTCAGTATATGGGATCGGCAGGATATGATTTTGCCTCGCTTAAGGCTGTTGGGCTGATGATGGAGAGGGGGATGTAAAGTTCGAGGGAATAAGGCTGGCTTGAGCCTGGTTCTTTTTGCTTTTTCTTTCATTGCACATACTTGACGTTATTGAGGCGTGTTTATGGTGTTGTATGAGTTCGTATAACTATGTGTATTTGTACATGAGAGGGATATTCATTCGGCGTTCTGTATAACTATTTTACGGCGTTCCAATTGTTCCAATTAGCTGATTATCACATGTTCATTGCATTTCATACAAATCGCTTCATACTTCACAACAATTAACAGCGTAGAAAATTTCCGAAGAGAATCTACCCTTCCGGGTTCCGGCTTCTTCACATGAATACATACATCTTTTTTACTAAACTACAAAAATCTCAGATTTTTGACACGTAATCTCACAAACTACTTGTGCAAGGCCCTTTCGTGGTGTCAAGGAGCTGGTACGTCTGACTTTTAGCCTTGAAGCATTGGCCCCATGTTTGATTTCCACTAATTTTTTCGACATAAGAGTCATCATCGCGTATTGTCCCAGTCAGAACATCTTCTCAATTAGGTACGCCGACATGTCAATTGAAAAAGAGATTACTGTTCTGGTCTCGATTTGTTTAAAAGTCGTTCATCTGCGTATTCCGCGAGTCATCGTGACCAGGCGTAAGTCGTGGAAAACAGAATATTGCTAAACAACGACCACCGCTTGCGTACTACTTCTCGTTACCGATGATAGTCTAAGCTGTTGGATAGTGAACAGAACAATCTCCAAAGTATTTCAAACAAATCCGATAAAACACGCTCTACAACTCGTCTATTATCAGGCCTGAGCGCCTAAAACAGCCTCTAGCACTTTTCTCTCTGGCCCCGACCTTGTTCACACACCATCCAAGAAAGAAAGCAAAATTTTGGTGGCGATTGTCTTCGTAAGTCTGTCAATCTCATCAAATAGATCTTTTTAACTCAGCAAAGAACTCCTCAATCGGATTCAAGTCTGGCGAATATGGAGGCAAATATATCAATTTGACACCCTTTTTTGTACAGATATCCTATATCCATTCAGAGCAACAGAAAGAGATATTATCCATGACAATAATCAACTTGGCAGCTGGGTATGGTTAGCAATGCTGAAGAAGTTCTTCAATGAAATCCTCGAACCACGCGCTATCAGTTGAGCCCTAGAATACTCGAGAAAGGAGAACGCCATCGTGAGTGTAAGCCGGAAGTATCTGGTAACGTTGATCGCGATGGAATTTGGACACCTGGGCGGGTGTCACACCTTGCAAGTGGCGACCAGCCTGTTCTCCAAAAGCCTATCCGTTCATCACATCCAGATTGATCAACAAATATAAGCTGGTATGATCGAAATTCTGAGATATCATGGAAATACTCGTCACGCAGATCGGTATTTCGCTCTTTTGCTTTTTATCGGGCTGTCTTCTTCGCCCATCCTCTGCGATAAAGCGCATCGCTAATAGTGGACTTCGGGACGTGTACGCTGAATTCGTCTAGCAAAAGGACCTGCATCTCATGAAGGCATAAACCGGGTTATTGGAGTAAAATAATCACAAAGCGCATCTATAATATCCGTCGTAGGACGCCGGGGGCGTCCACTTTTGACTGGTGGTACTCTGACACTGCCGAACATGAGAATATTAGAGCGGATATCAAAAATTGTAGGCTTGCTTGCAGCCGTTTGGGACAAAGAGAGCTCTCCATCGGTAATTATATCGTGACCATAATATCAACACCTTGTGCTGAATTCAATGGCCAATACCGATCTCGCTCTATCAGGTCCGCTAATCTCGCTGACTAGCATAGGACTGGAGACTTTTCAACATAGCCATCCTTCGTCTTTCGCGTGAGCCAGATATCGCAATCTGTATTGAAACTGTTCGACCTCCTTGCACAGTCTCCCAAAGTCTCTCAGTAATTGGTCAGTTGAACGCAGACCTTTGGGTCGGCAAGCCACAACTCCTCCATGGTTTGGAGTATCTGGGGCCGGATTGCCGTATCAATACGGCTCCTTGGGCCCTGACTTTCCGAAAGGAGGGCTATGAACATATAGGCCCGTATTAATACGATGACTCAATCGACCTCCCTGATAACACCACTGACGGGCACTTGCTCCTTTTCCCGGACTCCGGAGTTTGTCAAAGTCGGTGAAAAGACTGGTTACAGGAGGCGTCAGGTTTCCTGTAAGTCAACCTGGTGCGGGGCTATCTCGCCATCGTAATTAGGGTCGAACTGCCACTGCCTACCACGCAGCTGTAACTATCCATGACACCGGGCCTTGAGTCTGGAGTTACCGGACTTTAGATGATACAGAGTACAACCGTAATCAAACTAAGTTTGCAGCCCTTTGGACTCCCTAGCGTATTCTATTGGCATCGATTCGAAAGACACCGCCACCTCCGATCTATTGACTCATAAGAAGCGGCGGGAATACAGTAACTACTCTCATTTTTAAATGCTTCCTGGAAGTTCATACTATCTTACATACTATTTGTTCCGATCGAGATGACTATAACACACGGGACCATGAAGGCGTGGGTGCACCTTTCTCCCAAACTGCCCCTCGAGAAAGGCATGACGCTTGTGCAAAACGAGCCCTACCCATCGAGTCCCCTCAAATCCAACGAAATCTTGGTCAAAGTCAAGAGCGTGGGAGTCAACCCAGCAGACCCCACGTTCGCGGAGCTAGGCTGGCCGGCCAGAGCTCTAATAAAGCACAGCCGAATCCCTGGTATGGACTTCAGCGGTGAAGTTGTATCGACTGGAAGCAGTGTCACCTCTATGAATATTGGTGATCGGGTCTTTGGCAGAGTTGACACGCAAAATGGTCGACCAGGCTGCATGGCGGAATACACAAAAGCCGAAATTGAAGGTTGTGTGCTCGTGCCGCCTGGCATTGACTGGGATCACGCGGCTGGTATAGGCACAGCAGCTATTACAGCCTATGGGAGCCTAGTTCTGAATTCAAAACCAGGCGATTCAGTCTTCATTAATGGAGGCACTGGTGGTGTTGGAACGTTTGCCATCCAATTTGCGAAAGCCCACGGGTGTAGAGTCGTGACATCATGCTCTACCTCCAAGATTGACCTTTGCAAGGAGCTTGGTGCTGATGAAGTGATTGATTATCGAACGGAGAATCTGGTATCCGTCCTGAGGAAGAAGGGCAGAGTCTTCGACCTAGTGGTTGATTATGCATATCAGGTCGAAACAGACCTATACAGGGCTTCAGACGATTTCTTGAAAGACGGGGCGACCTTTGTCATGGTCCCTGGTGGGATATCAAGGGAAATTCTGAAAGTACTCGGCAGAAACACACTCTGTCCTTCTCTATTAGGTGGCGGGAGGGCAACGTTCAAGGCATACTTTGCGAAAAGCAACCCTGCAGCTTTCCAGCAGATATCCGACTGGATGGTAGCCGGGAAGGTCAAGACTGTTATCGATTCTGTATTTGAGTTTGAGGACATGCCCAGAGCGATTGAGCGGATCAAGTCTGGAAGGAGCACAGGGAAGATAATTGTCCATGTATAGCCCATTACTGCTGTTGCATATCGTTGTACCCTTAGAATATAGTTAGAAAAATGGAAATCAAATAACATACGTTCTTTCTAAGCTCCGTGCAAGACTCGTTAACGGCTCGGTTTAGAGGAGAACTTGTGGAAGTCTAAATCTCAATTCCACAATTGTTAAATCCCTCGTTTGGTCCGTTTCAGTGGAAATAGTTAGTTAACAAGACAGTATTGGGCGAGGCGTAGTAGAGCGTCGAGCAAAGTGGCACTTGCCCTAACAGGGTACAAATAAGACAGACAGAGTAAACTGGAACTATTTTGCAGCTCTAGGCGGCAGGGGGTAGGACGAGTCTATCCCCGAATACAACCTGCTCAGGCCACCGGATGGTCTCTTCCAGTTCGTCCTTTAGGAGTCCCCGAATATGTCTCAAGAGCGCTGTTGGCCAGCCCTGCAAGCACCAATTACTTCGGCCTATGCACCCTCCACCTAGGTGTAGTAAGGCAGCAAAATGGGCCAATATCACGAGTGCCGCAGTATCCTGAGCATAACACATATCCAAGAATGTGCTGTCAACGTTACTCGCCCATCCCCATATCGCTTGGGTCTGCGTCTGATCGCCCGGATTGTTGACAACACATGCAATGCTGGCGAAGAGTGACTCTGCGGCGTGGAGGCACACGTCTCTCTCGCGCCCGTCGCATTGATTCTCTATAGATTGCTGTAACCACGCCAGCTGCGGAAATATGGGTTCGCGTCTCGGGGGGGTCTCAGCCAGGCGTGGACGATACTTTGCCACGAGATGGGGATCCGAATAGGGGAGAAACCCGAGATGTTGCTGGACGAACAGAGCGGAGCACCTACCAAGCCGAATAGCTTGCAGTAGCTCATTTACTGGGTCAAAAGGTGATTGGTGGCATCCAGCAGGAGCTGGTCGAAGAGGAGGCTCTGCCAAGGCATAGATGGAGTTATAATAGGAGAAGTTCAGTAGGGCTAGGTGATGAGACTCTTCTAAATGTTGGAAGTGCGGCCGAGCCCGGGTGATTGCGGCTTGTCTGTGTGCGACGGCGCGGACATACCATTTCTTTTGGGACCTATCCTTGTCGAAAAGCTGGAGGGCGGCGATGGCAAGGATGCTGTTGAGCAGGTAATGGTGAGAGAAGCCAAGGCGGACAGCGTCGTGCTCCCAGCGCCCAGCTGGCACTGACGTGTTTGCTTGAATGGAATTCCGGTGCCAGAAGTCCAGCAACTCAAGGTCGGCAAGGCTATCGTCGTTAAGGGGCGTAGTTGTAAGACAAGGCACGGAAAAGCTGCACGAAAGATCGTGTCGCTTGCAGTTCAAACATTGCGGGTAGGCTTCATTACACTGGTCAAACTTCAGTCCTCGGGAATCGTCTGGTGTTTACGACGTACCGTACCTTGATATGTCGCCCCTTGCACTGCTGGCAGCCTCCGCGGGATTTAGCATGGGCTTTCCGCTTTCTATTCATCAAGGCGATTTTTGGAACGCTTCAGAGACGGGGTAGCACGATTCTGTGGACTGCTCAATGGGGAGTTGGCGGAGGAGGGACTCGTGACAGCCGTCAGTCGTATAAATACGGTGGCTGCGGCCGTCTCTCGGAAAACCTTAGTTAACCCCGAGAAAATCCTTATCTCTGCCTCAATCCAATCCCACGACCGCACCAGTGGCACCGTATCTATACGACGAGCACGGGTGATCTTGGCCCAATTAGATGTCCTTTACCATGGTTCCCATCTTCTGCCACAGTTGGTACGTAGGCATTATCCCGTCCCCGTTTCTATTAGTACGAAGAGATGGAGCGTTACCTGGCCTAGTAGATGTTCCCAATGGGAACTACGATATACTTTGACTCGCAGGTTAGAAAGATATCTATTCAAAATGCATTGACCAATTGTGTGTTCTACACACAGCACTGCAGGTCTAGTTAGTTCTAGTTACATGAAATTGTAATTACAAGTGATTTTGGACTTTACAAATTACATGTAAATTCTTTTAGCGTATATTAGTCAGCTTTAGGCGGTAAGCATATGTGACTAATCAGAGTACACGCTTACACTTTTATGCCTAGATTTTTCCGACCCTGCGGGGCATTATACTATATATAGAAATTTGAAATTTCAACTGCAAATTTACTTTACAACAAGCGGCCTGAAATTACATGAAATTACACTTTTTGTAATTTCAAAGCCCCAGCACTCTCTAGTTCTCATGCTCAGTATCATGAACAGGTGCTCCAGCCAACCTTGCTTCCTTTCTCTCTCTCTTGAATACTTCCTCGGCTGTCATGTTGTCGTTTTCAGCCGCTTCTAGTGTTTTCTTAACACTCCGCCATTCCATTGCCACGGCGCCGAGTATGGTAAGGCACCCCATGATCAGACCTACCCTAAACACTGCCCTGAGCGCTTCATTGTAGGCAGAACCGACAGTAGGCTTAATGGACTCCGGTAGATGCGTGATTGTTGTCGCGCCCTCATTTCGAAATATTGCATTAAAGCCAGGGACTCTCTTGAGCCGTTCTGATAACTGGGTGCCAAAAACATTCTGACCCCCGCTAATGCAAACAGCGCCGCCAAGCAGCTGGCTGAAGAGCATGAGAGACGTTCCAATGGGAACATCGTCTGTCGGCAGCACGGTCTGCGCGGCTAGGTTTGGTGCCTGGAAAGAATTTCCTAGCCCCCAACCGAACAGTACTTGGTAGCCGATACACTGGCGCTCCTCCGAGTCGACCTGTAGAGTAGTGAGTAGATCGGCACCAACAGCCATATGGCATACACCAAGGGTCAAGAATAGCGTGTAGTAGCCAACATGGGATGTTAGGACGCCTGTCACAACGGAGGACACTACCATGGCAAGTACCAAGGGCAGGAGCTGAATCCCAGAGTCAATGGCTGACAGGCCTTTAATAGCGTGGAACCAGACAGGCAGAAAGTATATAAAGATCATCATCTGTGAGCCGATACACAATGTTGAGAATAGCCCGGCAAGGATGCTGCGCTGGACAAAGGTGCGTGGAGGGACTGTTGCCGTTTCTGGCTTCAGAATCTGTATAACAGCGAAGATGGTAATCAGGATGGCAGAGAGGGTCAAAAGGAGGATAACGCGCCATGAACTCCACTATCACAAGTGAAAGTCAGCAATGCTTTAGAGGACATATTCTGTTGTGGGCCCGTTGCTGAAACATTACACCAACCGCATACGTCGAGCCTCCCCACTGGAGAGCAAGCAGCAGACAGGCGACACCCGGTATAAATGCACCCGTGCCAAGAAGCTCGAGCTGGAAGACTTTGGATTCAAGCGGCAGATCGGTCGAACCTCGATCTGATATGTTGAGAAGAAGATAGACGATGACCACGGCGACGCCGCCGAAGGGCAAGCTGACGTAGAAGCACCATTGCCACGTAACCTCTGTCGTGAACACTCCGCCCAGCAAAGGCCCTATGATCAACGAGAGGCCAAATACGGCACCGAATATGCCCTGATACATAGGCCGCTTGCGCAGCGGGATTGCGTGGACAATAATGAGCTGTTACATACACCGTTACTGAGGATCCAGGCACACACAAGCGAGTCCTCCAGGCTCCGGTACACACGCCATTATGCTCCCTGTGCAACCGTGGATCTAGCCGACTATCGCAGGATTTGGGGCGCTGTCACTTACCGTGCCAGACATGATACCTGCCGACCCAAGGCCCGCGACAGCCCTGTCGAAGATGAAGGCAACGGAGTTTGGTGCTGCCCCACAAATCGCGGAACCAATCTCAAAAAGCAGGATAGCGGATAGGAAGCTGAACTTGACACTGAAAAACGAGTATATCTTTCCGAAGAGCAGCTGAAAGGCGCAGTTTGTCAGCAGGTAGGCGCTGCCGTACCAACCTATATCTGCCACAGATTGGAAGTCGTCTGTGATCTAGGGAACGGCCGTAGAGATGGCAAGACGGTCCTGGCCGAAATGTCAGCTGTCGGACGGCATATTCAAGGTTGAACGATACAACTGACCCAGAGGGGAGGGACCTACCAGTGCCACGAGAAACATGGTGACGAAGACCGCCAAGACAAGAACAGCCAGTTGAATCCCCCGGGGATACACATCATCTGACGTCGTCACGGCATGCCTTTTCCCGGATTCAACGTCCTGTGCCACATCATCCTCCATCACTGGCGATTCTGTCCTAGCACCAGAAGATCCCAACTCGGACGATCCTACTCCTGTCATGGTAGCCTGTCCAATTCTTTGAGACGGCTACCTTCAAAACGTGCGGCGACAAGTAGAGCCTGGTAGGGCGACGTGTTGAAAAAAGCCTGAATCGGTGCTTTCTGGCCGGATCCGAGCACTGCGTGAGGGTTTGCGGGCGACAATAATATGGACATGTACAGAACGTCACAATGGGCGCACGACAAAGGTCTCCATTTGGGTTACAGCGGAGGGGAGAGGACTCGCCTATGTACTGTAGTTTAGGCGAGCATCCAGTCCTATTGTAGGCACTTTGTCCTACGCGGCTTGACCCGCCTCATTAGTCCTATATGTGACCAACAGGACGAAAATTGTCGTGCTTAATCACGAAAACTATTCTAAAGATCTTCAAATCCGATGGGGCATGACACCCACCAACTTACCTACCCACCTTTGCAAAAGGCCGTTTTTAGCGAGCCCAGGTAAAGTTTATTAGAGCAGCGGGTGCCCTCGTATAGGTACGGACCGCAACGGTAACTGGAAGCTGAGCATTTGCCATTGGTTGGCTAGAAGCAGGCATGGTATGTATAGATTTGTCTACACGGTAACTAACTAGATAATAATGGGAACTTGATCAGGCCAAGGCATATAATGGATTTTTAGAGCGAGTATTGGTCCTAGGTAGGTATATTAGGTAGAGGCTCTCCTGTTGTTGATCAATTATGCAGATATCACTATCAGTTGTCCGGCCTCCGCATCCAAAAGGAAGTTCCCTCATCAGGTACAAGACAATTTCATTGTCTTGGTCACCGGTAGGCTATCATCCCTCAAACCTCAAGAGTCAGATAGGTTCTCACTCCGCCCCTTCCTTTAGGTGCCAACGCCGGCTTTGGATTCGCCATCGCTACCGCATTAGCCCACCACCTACGTTACCATGTGACCATGGCCACAAGGTCCGTACAGCGCGGGGAGGCGGCGCTCGACAAGCTCTACGCCTCGGGCTCAATCGGCCGGGAAGCGCTTCGTTCCTCCTCCTCGACCCGACAAGCAAAAAATCCATAACCCAAGCCGTCGACGAGCTGGCCCAAAAGTTCGGCCGACTCGACGCCCTCGTCAACAACGCCGGCCTGATGTCGAGAGAAGACTGCCTCGAGGCCCAGCTCCGCGAGACTTTTGAGCTGAATACTTTTGCGCCCACGCTGTTGACGGAAGCCCTTGTGCCGCTGCTGGCAAAATCGGCCGATCTGCGCGTCATCAACATCTCGGGCGATCTGGGGTCGCTCACGATGAAGGGGGACCCGGCGGCTAAATGCCACTTGATCGGTCACATGGCGTATCGCATGAACAAGGCGGCGTTGAATATGATGACCGTCTGCCAGTCGGTCAGCTTAGGCGAAGCTTCTTAGCCTACAAAACTCAATTCAGGTAGCAGATTAAGCTAGTCGGACATTTTGTCGTTCTTGAACTTTTTATGTGTCATGCACACGTGGGCCTGTCATCTATGAACAACATACCAACGAGCCTTGCCTGGAGTTCTAGGGGTAACTTGATATTTGGACCCATTGTCACAACTCGCGGCCTTTTGTACGTACAATCAATACTACATACAACGTAAAAATGTTTTCAAGACTCTTACAAATAGTC
This sequence comes from Talaromyces adpressus, assembly GCA_002775195.1. NCBI lineage: Eukaryota > Fungi > Ascomycota > Eurotiomycetes > Eurotiales > Trichocomaceae > Talaromyces > Talaromyces adpressus. The sequence continues at coordinate 15,896 of NHZS01000228.1, forward strand.
TGCAATCACAACTGTGACTTGTCATATTGTAGCATTGACTTCAAGTATATACCCAGTCTGTTGGTTTTGGGGGCGCTCTGGATGGACGTTTAGTTCCAACGAGCCAACAGGTGTTTGTCAAGCCTTGTCCAGCTGGATTGAGTGTATTGTCGTTCACGTTGTTCAAAGCCAGAATTATGGGTGTAAGTAGCTTATGACAGCTGATTGGCGAGAAACACGAGCATTGAATTGTCCGGATATGTAACTATGTAACCATACACATGGCATAGCGCGGGTACCAGTGGCTGGTACTTGTTGGCTGACATACCCTAAAGCGCTGATCTTATTATTAGCACGTATGGGACGCGCAGGTACGCGAGCTTAGAGACTTGCTGGCTTGTAGCATAGCCCTAAGTGCAAGCTAACTCACGGTGTCAGCCCCGACCGGGTCCGCAATTTTTTAGTACCAACAAGAGTTCAAGGTCTATCTCGAAATAGTCAAGTTCTACTGCAAGGGACAGTGTAGTCTTGGATCTAGACCATTTTCATTCATGAAACATGACAGAGCTTATGGATGTCTATTCGTTCCATTCATTCCGAAGCGGGGATACTTGGAGTTCTCATCTTTTGAGGAAATGGGAAGCTTGACCTTGACTATAGTTACATTTACCCTAGCTGTTTAATACATACCAGCCTACTGCTCGGCACCTAAGATGAGAGGAACTATAACACGGTCTTTACTTGCTATTCTACCAGATTTTCGATTTGTGCAGCAAACAAACACGAGAGAGACGGACTACGTAGTACCTTGGTGTCAAGTCCAATTGGTCAGCTTGTTACAACTTTAGGAAACATCTACAGTATCCCCTTCCTCAATGTTTCATGTTCATGTATGCAATGCATCAACCAATTCCATAAGGCTGCCAGACCTGGGGTAGTTTATGTTCTATTTCGGTAGCTTCAGCCTTCGCATCCCAATAATTCATATGGCTGATAAGCCACTTTACCTAAGTTCAGCCATTTCAGCCATGGAAATAGATATATTTACGCCATGTTAGCCGATGTGATTCTATATTAGACTGCCACGGCCCATAAAGATGCTTAGACTCTAATAGCACGGCGCCATTGCTACCTCGTTGAGTAAAGAGGCATATACCGTGAGATCCGAGGTAGGAGCTAGAAACGCCACCAACAATCAGCAGACGGTATACACTGTGAACTAGTTTGGGGTGTAGTGGGAGAGACTCGGGCTGAGGTGTGATCTAATTTCGTTTCCAACATTGCAACTCCAACCCCAAGATTACTTGTCAAGAGTGATCTCAGCAGGGCTGGTTAAACTTGGGCCCTTGACTAGACCTTCAAAATGTTAGACGTTTCCAGGGAAAAGGAAATGTATAAAGGCATGGTCACTTCCGTCCTTTGATCAGGATGTTTTCTTCATCAATAATCCAGTCGACTTCCCATCCAAGTGATTGCAACAATCTTAGGTCTGGTACCTAGACGTTCCCTTTCAAAACACACTCCTTAAAACCAGTTTCACTCCTTTTTGACAAAAGTTCAATCTTTTTTTGATACTTTATACCTAAAAATTCAAAATGATTGCCAAGTCTGTTCTCGCTATCGCCGCCCTCGCTGGCGCTGCTTATGCTGCCACTGGCGAAACAGTCACTGCCTCTGGTTTGGCTGTTACTACTATCAACGATGAGGATGGTATTGGTGCCGGAACCGACTCCTACACCTTTTACCAGGGTGATGGTACTACTGCTGCTGGTTGGCCATCCACCGATGACTGGTGAGTTGCCATTGCTGGAGAAGAGATGAAGAATCAAAGCTAATATGCCATTGTATAGGGTTTCCTTCAGCGAAATGTATGCCTAAACAGCTCTTTAGCACATCATAACGTTTGATATCAAAAACCACTAACACTACCAACAGGTTCGAAGCCAACACCGCAAACATGCTCGTCGGCTGCGGTCAATATGGCGTCGCCGATGACTCGAGCGATGAAATTGACGACATCAAGACCGCGATCGAGGCTGTCGCTGCCGAAACCTTCGTCGACCACCGCTTCATCCTAGCCGTAATCATGCAGGAATCCACCGGCTGCGTTCGCGCACCCAGCTCTATCGGTTCCGTGACCAACCCTGGTCTCATGCAAGACCACGACGGATCTTCGACTTGCAACAGTGGAGGTACCGTTCAGAACCCGTGCCCCGAGAGCGAGATCGAGGGTATGATCAGTGAAGGAAGTAAGTTCACACCCTCCTCTCCATATATACACCCCTTCAATTTGATATGCAATACTGATGACGATATCTACATAGCCGCCGGAACAGAAACCGGGGACGGTCTCGCCAACTGCCTCAACGAGGCCAACGCCACTGGAGCCCAAGCATTCTACCGTGCTGCTCGTATCTACAACTCCGGCTCTGTTAGTGCTTCCGGCGACCTCGGTGTCGGTGTTGGTACTCCTTGCTACGCAAGTGACATTGCCAACCGTCTCACTGGCTGGGTTTCCGCTACCAGCAGCTGCACTCTTTAATGGGTCAGTGTTCGGTTTGACTTTACTGTATAGACAGGATGCGCAATTGTCTTTCTTATTTCTTGCTTGTGTATGCTTGAAATGCGCTTGTATTTGATATCATTTTAGCAGCCAAGTTGCTGCGTTACGCTCGCTTCGATGAAGGATTTGACTGGATCTGTACTGTACATATTGTTTATTTCCTTTCTTGGTTCGATCTTCGAATCGCATTCTATGTATATATCTTACCATTCCTCCCTGATTTTGTTTTATGATCGGGGGAGTTTTCTTGTCGATATTTTATCATCGGACATTCGTTTCAATCACATGTCCGCTTGACAGACAATGTTTCTAGGACACATGTGCAGATTCGAAACAGAGGGCCAATCACGTCCACAATCCGAATGTACCTAGGTAACAATTTGAGGTAGTACTGGACCTGACAGTCAATGTATCTGCCACGTTGGAATGGTTTCACGTGGCGTAGTTGGTCGTTTCAGGACATTTTGGGCTAGCCCTACCTCCCTACTTAGGTACTTTCCTGCTTTCGATTTATGATCCACAAGTGCTTATATATATGTTTCCTGGTGTTGGTGTTCTGCAGGTTATTGTTTCGCTCGATAATTAATCCATTTGACTACTACGTACATTTACAGTTATTCATTGATTTGTCTTATGCAGTTGAATGATGCTTATTTCTCAGGCAGATATAGGGCTATTCTCGGCTACGCCGATCGCAGATTGCCGACTTTTTGGACCCCAAAAACACAAGAGAGCCTGATGTACTCTACTCGGCCGGCGTTTGAATATTTAATCGCCTCTTACTGTTTTTCTAGGTAAAATTGAGGTTTCTGTACATAGAGGGTGAAAGTGAAGAGGAAACTTATCATATCCGTACAGCAGACCTGTTGTGAGAATGCCGCCAGTTAACATAAATGCCTGGTGTACAAATACTACGTGGGCAAGAAAATATTAATGATTACTTACTCAGTTCAACTTACATTCTGTTCTGTTCTAAAAGTACATATAGTGAGCGATGTGTCCAAACACATAAGTTAGCCGAATTCGGTGAGATCCATATTCCCGTTTAGGAAATCATGACTGAAACCCTCGTGTTCATCGATCGTTATACGCACCAGTAGATGCTTGCAGATCAAATGAAGTTTAATATTTACCTTTATACCCCGTACTCCGATCTTGGTAAGCATGCAATATACGTACGTAGCTGAAGACTCCATGCAGCTGAGATCGCGCTCCTAGTCAACTGCCGAGTTTTGACGACACATACTGCGAAAGGAATTAAACTATCAAAATCCTGCAGGTCAGCAGATCGCATAAACCTTTAGTAAGCAATTCTCCATCTAACTAATTTACTAGCGGAGGTGTTGATGCTATTTGGATGCTACCTTAGCAAAGCCCTATTTCACTGTTTCAGTCGGGGGCGGATCGTCAACTGGCCAATGGAGGCATGTTTTGACCCCTGACTTGATGGGCGGTGACCTATAATTCAGTAGATTTTTATAACCCACGTAAATAATGACACTGCATGGTAGCCGCTAGCCAGAAATTATACCTAAGAAGTAAGAATTTTATCACGTAAACCCATCTAAATTTCAAGCACCTGGCTGGAGTTCCAGCTGGGCCGAACACCACTAGAATAGTACTGGAACCTTTTAGCTTTGATACGTAACTCGGCCGGCGATGCAAAATAGGAAACTGGTCTTCAGAATCGAAAATCAAAGCTGAGCCTAATGGTTTTATGTTAATTCAATTGTATTCCTATATATGTAGTAGCTATGCCCTGGTGCCTCTGGTATGTCGATCATTAGGGCTTCCGGATTCTGCAGTCTGAATTCGCTCTGCCTCGACACACTCATTGAAGGCAGTTTCTCAACTACTTTTTGGGTTCTTGGAAGAGAATCTTTGAGAGATTATTCTATATTTCTTATATCAGTTTTTGTTTCGGTGTATATACTACCGGGAGAGGATAATGGCTAAACTTTTGGTCTCTTTACTGGCATTGCCGTTTTTGGCAAAAGCCCTTCCCGCAGACGGACTGGCGAGGCGGGCAGATCCCAGTCACAACGCGGCCACTTTCAACGTCTCGCAGTTTGTTCCTAATGATTCCTACAAGCCTCAGAAGACGTGCGATTCTCTTTTATGAAATATGCATTGTTCGTTCTGCTAATGTTTGATCTAGTGGAATCCCATTCACGCTGCTGGATACTTCCATCCAGCCATGGGTTAAGCTCAATCAGCCATCAAATATAGCAGCCGCTGCAGAGATTGATGCTGCGACCACTTGTACTCCTTTGACGGCAACAAACCCGTCAACATGGTGGTACGAGAGCATCACCCATAATGGATTGTCGTCTTTCATGTCCTCGGACTACAGGAGCGAGTACTCAGTTTTCCGTAATGTTGTAACCGACTTTGGCGCCGACAACACTGGTGCTACCGACGCATCTACTGCTATTCAGAATGCTATTAACGGTATGTGAAAGGCACAGAACTCCTGGTTTATTATTACTTTCTTATTTATCTAACAATGCCTAGCCGGCCCATCGAATGGTGGTCCTGCCAGAGGATCCGGAAGCTACGGCACAACTGGTCAGCCTGCTGTGGTCTACCTCCCTGCTGGAACTTACTTGCTGTCCAAGAGTATCCAGCTTCTTGTCGGCACCGTGCTTGTCGGTGATCCCATTAACCCTCCCACTCTCAAGGCTGCAGCTAGCTTCCCCAATAATCATATCGTCTACGGCAAGGACCCCAACTATGGCGGAACCATCAATTTCTACATTGGCATCAAGAACTTGATCATCGACTCAACAGCAATCGACGGCGCCACAAGCATCGCGCTTCTTGACTGGACAGTTAGCCAGGCTACTCAGCTCGCCAACGTTGTCTTCAACATGCCCGACTACTCCACGGGCCATGTTGGTGTGACCTCTCAATACGACTCAAATAGTAACATCATCTTGAACGACCTGACATTCAACGGCGGTGCATACGGATTGAAACTTTCCGGCCAGCAATGGATTCTCAAAAACATCAAGACAAGCGGCACTACCACGGGTATCTCCGCTGGAGGATTTAGTGTCGTTTGCCAGGCATGCTCCTTTCAATATGGTGCAACTGGTATTGATGCTACAGGCGTATCTGGTACGATTTCGGTCATTGACTCCTCTGGATCGGATCTTGGTGTCTTCCTTAGCGGAACGAACAGTGGTGGTGCTGGCAATTCCGTGGTTCTCGAGAACGTTTCATACAGCGGAACTACCGTTCAAATGAGCGGTAGCACAGTCCTGACTGGTAGTGTTACTGATACTTGGGTTTACGGTGACCTCGTAAGAATTGTCTCGTATGTTAGAAGGTATAGTTGCTGATAGCATATTAGTACTCCAGCGGCAGTTCCAACGGTGGCCGCGTCACTGGTCAAACAGTGACAACTCCTCGCTCTTCATCACTCTTGTCTGGTGGCAGCTACTTCATTACAGAGAAACCTCTGACATTCCAGGAATACTCAGTCGACCAGGTTCTGAACATCAAATCAGTTACTAACTTGCCCGTTTATGGTGATGGCGCTACCGACGACACTGCCAATATCAACTCTATCTTGTCGCAATACGCTGGATGCAAAGTCATCTATTTTCCCGCCGGAACTTACATTGTGACTGATACTATCCTCATCCCGGCCGGCTCGCGTATCTATGGTGATGCCTATGGAACAGCTATTTCGGCTATTGGCGCCAACTACTACAACCCTAATGCACCAGGCACAATGGTCCAGGTTGGAAACTCCGGCGACGTCGGTGTTGCGCAGATTGTTGATATGATCTTCACGGTTGCGGATGTCCTTCAAGGCTGCAAGCTGGTAGGTCTCTTCATCTCGCTTTAATGGGAATCCCATATTGATTTTTTATTTAGGTCGAAGTAAACATAGCTGGCTCGAACCCCGGCGATGTCGGTTTCTGGAACTCCCACTTCCGTATCGGCGGTGCTGCTGGTAGCAAAGTCGAAACGAACTGTGGCGGCAGTCCCGATCAGTGCAAGGCGGCCTGGGGCTTGATTCATCTCACCAGCACATCCTCCGCCTACATTGAGAATATGTGGGGATGGACTGCTGATCACGACTTGGACGGACAAAATGGTCAGACTATATCCACCGGTCGTGGTATGCTTGTCGAAGCTACCAAGGGGACATGGCTTGTGGGCACGGCCATGGAGCATCACACCTTGTACCAATACAACTACAACGGTGCGCAGAATGTCGTTTCCACGTTCCAGCAAAGGTACATCCTACCCCAAATCTAGCAATTTTGATTCCTGCTAATGTGATCCGTAAAGCGAAACACCCTACTGGCAAGGCCCCGGAAACGACATCGCCCCCGTCCCCTGGAGCTCCAACCTCATCACCTCCGACCCTATGTTCTCATCCTGCGCCTCCGGTGACAGTCTCTGCGGCATGGCCTTTTTTGAGCGCATCTCCCACTCGTCCAACCTATTCCTGTACAACGGCATGGTCTGGGCATTCTTCAACAACAACGGCGGTTGCAACGGTGATTGCCAGCAGAATGCGATCAACATCCTTGACTCGAGCGCGCTGTATATCTATGGTCAGCAGGTCAAGTCTGTGACGAATATCTTCTTGGAGAGTGGTGCTGCGATTGCGACAGAGAGTGCGAATGGGGGTGGTTGGGGTGGAAATATTGCTGCTTATTTGAGGGATTCTTAGATGTCTTGGAGGATCTGTGGAGGATAGGTCGAGAACATTGAAAAGTGATATGCAGTAGAAATCTGGCTATAAGAAAAGAAGGCCGCTCTACATGTATGTTTATCCAACAAGTAGTAGCTTTAATTATATATGTGTATATAGTACATTGTTTCCTTTCTATGGGACAATCCAAACGCCATTACCCAGCCCAGTTATCATATCATATACAAATATGAAAAGTCCTGATAGTAATACATTTATGAAAAGAGAGAAAAAGAACGTCAATTATAAGCAGAATCATCTTCCGCATAACTGACCTTTTTCGCGCGCCGGCTGCGACGTGCTGGTGTAGATGTTGTAGATGGTGTCGGTAGGGCATCAGATGAAGTATTGGGAGACTTGCTCTGTACGCCTTCTAAATTGTCTTCACCCGAGCTTGAGGTAGACTCGATGCTTGCTTCAGATTTTCTCCGCTTTCTAGGTGTCGCTTTCTTAGCCGTTGGCGAGTCTTTAGGCGTGGCGTTTTTCGCCTTCGCTTTAGATGACTTCTTCTGACTGTCCGTCGCCGCCGTGGCTTCAAAAACTTCGGTCTCCCCCTCAACAGCGGTATTCTTCCGCACAATAACTCTCTTCTTTGGCCTCAACCAATCTTCGTGTCCCGGCGGCCAATACACCCTCCTCTCCGGCCCTCCCATACTAACCTCCTCCAACGGGATACTCGGCGGCGGCGGTGTTAACTGAGCCAAATCAATAAAATCGCCGGATTTCTTCGTCTTTTTGGGCGGTTTCCATGGCTTGTTCTCATCTTCGCGGACATGGGGTATCATTTCACCGATACTCTCGTGACCGGGTAACTTGTATTTGCGCATTAATTCAAAGACAGCTTGTTCTTTGTCCTTTGCTTCGATCATGAGATCCATCGTGGGATCGCAGGGGGGTAGGGTGTATACTCGAGCGTTATGTTTGCGTCGTTGTCGGGGCGTGATTGCTGTAGGCTCCGGTTCAGAGTAGTGCATTTTCTGGGTTATGCCCTTTCGGGTCCAGGTCGCACGTATCCGGTCATAGAGTTGCATGATATCAAGTGTCCCTTCACGGAGTTTATCCGAGTCGAAGATGATATTGTGGTGGTGATAGTCAAGGACAAGCGGGATATTCAGTTCTTCACATATAGGTAGCAAATCGTGGACAGACCAGCTCACATCGTCGTTTTCTAGGACGATGCGGTTCTTGATATCCTGAGACAGACCCTTGTAGTTTTCGCGGAATCTGTCTAGGGTTGCGGCTTTGTCGCCAAAGACGCCGCCCATGTGCAGGATCATGACAGCGTCCCTGTTTTGTTGTGGCGGTAGTTTGAGTAGCGATAACAGCTCGGAATGAAACTCAAGATCTCGAATCGAGCTTTCAATGACTTCTTTCCGGGGTGAACCCAATTGAGTGAACTGTCCCGGATGCATCGTCAATCGATGGCCCAGCTCAGCGGCCACTCGTCCAGCCTCAGCCAAAACCTCCGAAGCAAAAGGTGCCAATCTGTATCCGTATATTTCATGACTTGCGAACGGGAACATCTCGCTGCTCAGTCGCAGAAACTTGATTCCATATCTATCGTTCCATCGCAACATTTTCACGATATCCCGCGCATTGGCTAAACCCAGTGCCTCGACGTACGCTTGTCCTCGCGTATGTTCGGCGGGTTGTTCGCGATCGGGTCGGTTCTTGGTCGCATGGAACGGCTGCGATGGGTCTTGCAATGGATGGCGGTTTTCGAGTATCGAGGCTATCCGGCATGTCCGAGAACTAAAGACCGGCGGGTTCGCGTATCGTAGGTACGTGCAAAGACAGGCATACCCCAATCTACCTTTCCAGGGTAGAGGTAGGTAGTCACTATTCACCGGAGCGGGTCGCTCCAAAGCTTCCTTGACCTCTTCAACATCAGCGGGCACATCTTCATCTGACTCGGGATCTAGCGACGCTGCCTTTTTCTTGCTCGGACTCGGCACGGATTCTAGAACATTTGCGATGGCTGATAAAGAGGAATTGGGGCTGGCGGCTGTCGCGGCGGGGGCAGTAGTAGTGGTGGTGGCGCTCGAGGTATGCAGGGAGCGAGTTGCTCTGACAGCAGCCACACGCGTGGTTGACCGTGCCATGATCATTCCAACCGTTTGTCTCGGCGCGGTCAAACGGGTTGTTGCGACGACAGAGTTGAGGTGCGAGAGGGCATTTGTAGAATTTGAGATTGAAGGTAGGGCAACGAGTCGCAGGCCGGACGTGGGGCTGGAAGAGACGAATCCCTTGGTCAGCATGCTCGACGATTTTGATTTTGCCACTGCTGCCATTGCGTCGCCTTCGCCATGCTGGGACTGATGGAAGAGCTGTCGAAGTGCCTGGCGATCATGGCACGCGCATTCCGCGAATTTGTAGAAACGCAAGGCATGGTGACGATCAAAGGGTCTAGGCGGCCACCAGCGATGGAGCGGGAGAGACTTCATTCATAGATAAATCGAGATGTCATTGAGATAGATACAACGAGTCTTGAAACGACGTCATATCTTTGTCGCGTTGCTTTTCCAAGTGGATGAAAGCATCACGAAAGAAAGAGGGTCATTTGCGGGCAATCTGCGCGTCTTGGGCTAGCGCGATTCATTCTGTTAGTCGGGGGCCTGGAGATCGGAGTGTTTAGTCTCACGTTCTATTAGTATGACGAGATATGTTCTTTTCTTATTGGGATGAGTCAATATTTATCAACAATGAGTGCCATTTTTTTCAGTACTGGCTGTACTACCAAAAGTGACTAGAGTCTTACACTCGATGACCGACCTCGGACTATATCAGCCGCCCAAATGGAAACATCAAACGGCATCTCTAGGAAGAGATGCTAACATGTTCCATCTCGTTTCAATCTGACAGATCACCTTAGGAGTCAATTGAGATCTAGCGTCTCATGATTCGAAGACCAAGTCTATCGACATGTTAAAATATCATTGCCAAGAATCACGGAACTCGGCATGGTGTTTCGAATGGCGAATAGTCTCCTTCAGACCCTGGGCATCTGTGCAGGATACTACCTCGGTGGGTGCGGTTTCGATTTATGTTCTTGATGAAGCATCGCCAATTCACTGGTGACCTGTCGTTTTGCGCGGAGTAGAGAAGCAGTCTGATGAATAGAACGCAGCCAGCCAATCAGTCGATTCTTGGCGGCTAGATGCTAAGCACTCCGCGTTTCAGGCTCTCTCTCATCCAGTCAATCATCGCTTGTATTCCAGTACCCTGAGATTCTGTTCCTGAATCTGTAGACCCCTCATCCCTGACGATTGGCTCGGTTGATGCGGCTCGCATCGGTAATCGCATCCCTGCTGAAACGATTGTAGATGTCGGAAACGGTGGCGGACCAACGTACCGAAATGTTGAAGGAGTTAGGTCTTGGTGTGGTGTTGGATGATCTTTCCTGCTGAATGTCGGCATGAGGGGGAGAAAGCCTGCATTAAATCTCCTATTGGTGTTTCCACTGTTTTGGAATGTACTCGTCAAACAAGCTTCTGGTGAGGTTGGCGGGGATGCCCAGTGTCATGTCCATCCATTCCAGCGAGTGGATGGATGGCTCAGGAGGGTTGTTGAGTAGAAACAAAGGGTGGAATCAGTCAAGAAGTAGCAGGATGGGTGTATGATCTGAAAGATAAAGTGGCTCGGTGCCCCCGGAGAAGAAAGAAAGCCCAAGAACTTCCTGATGCACCTTCCATCGACTGCCCGCAGAATCAGGCACCGCTCCTTCCTGTTTGGTAAGTCTTTGTCTTGCTGCTTCTGTTTTCCTTCTTCTTTCCTCCCCTCACTCTCTCTGCTGTTGGCTTCCTTCACTCTTCACCCCAGCACAAGAGCTTTGTCCAGTCATTCCTTCGAACAATCCCATTTATCCGTCCTATTTATCCTTCTTGTCTCTCCCTACCAGTCTGACAACCAGACATCCGTTCTTTTCTTCTGATTAGTTTTCGAAATAATATCTTGTTAACTAACAACTTAGCCAGACCAACTCGACTTTCCTTCCTTCTTCTCGCAAAACACTGTCTAGCCCTGGTTGGCATTCAGTATTTACTCTCATCAGAGTCTTCAAACTACTCGTTTTAAAACTCCAAACAACAAATTACAAAATGAAGAGCACATTCGCTATCTGCGCCTTGTTGGCCGCTACGGTCTCTGCACACATGCAGATGAGCAATCCCTACCCCATTCGAAGCCCTCTCAACCCCAACGGCGACGAAGGCAAGAAAGACTATTCCTACACCAGCCCTCTAGATAAATCTGGATCCAACTTTCCTTGCAAGGGCTACCAAAACGACGCGTTCGTGTCTGTTGCGACCTACACGCCTGGCAGCCAGTACGATCTGTCACTTACTGGCAGTGCTACACACGGTGGCGGCTCCTGCCAAATCTCTCTGTCCTACGATACTGGCAAGACTTTTACCGTCATTCAGTCTATGGAGGGTGGCTGTCCTTTGACATCCAACTATACTTTCACTGTCCCCACTGACGCGCCTTCTGGACAGGCTTTGCTTGCCTGGACTTGGTTCAACAAAATTGGTAACCGTGAGATGTACATGAACTGTGCCCAGGTGACCATCGGAGGCTCAAGTAAGCGTTCCCACGCTCGTGACATGATGGTCTCTCGTGCCGATACCGCATTCAGTTCTCGCCCACCTTATTTTGTTGCCAACGTCAACGGTCCTGGTGGATGCACTACTATTGAAGGCCAGGAAGTCAATTTCCCTGAAGCAGGCCCTGATGTTGTTGGTGGTGTTACCGGCACTGGATATACCTGCACTGGATCTGCCGATTTCCTAGGCTCTGGATCTTCAGGCAGTTCGTCCACCAGCGGATCATCTGGCACCTCTGGATCTTCTGGATCTTCTGGCGCCTCTGGCTCTACTACATCTGTCCCAGCTGCCGCAACTACCTCAGCTACCAGCACAACAGCTCCAGCTGTCCCTACTGTCGCCGCTTCATCTGCTTCAGCCCCTGCTGCCGCCCTTACTACCAGCACAAGCGCACAAGCTACCAGCACAATCTTGCCAGCTTCTAGCAGCACAGCTCCCAAAGCCGTTGGTTCAGGTTCTGCCACCAGTGGACAGGCATGTTCTAGCAATGGAGCTATTGTCTGCGGCGCTGATGGTACCACGTGGTCCATGTGCAACCAGGGCGCATTGACTTATATGGGCTCTGTCGCTGCTGGAACTACCTGTTCAAATGGATCTATTACCAAGAAATAGTCTACTCGCTGCACTTAACAAAACTAACTTAACACAACCATTTTGCACTTTGTTTATACGACTCTTTGGTTTCTCTACTCTCTCGCTGGAGTCATTTGGTTCTATGATGTTTAATGATGTCGACGAGTGAGCTGGTCCTCTCGTCTCAAAACAATATCTGTTTGATTAACAACTCTGGTTTATGATTTCACGGTAGCATGGCTGGTTGGTGGTTGTCTTACATTTCAGACACGGTTTGTTTAGGTAGACAAAAGAATGAAACAACATCAAAATATGAAACTCAAATAATCCTGGTTATATTATTATACCATACTAAAACATCTAATAGTAATACACGCATAACCGTCTGAAACATAAACACCAGGTATCCGTCTCACGTAGACACTTCGTCCTCTCTTCGAGTGGGCAGGTGACTGAATTATTGCTTCCCCTCATCATCACTCCAGTCCAACAATTCCAACAGCTTCTCCTCATCTATCTTCTTCTGCTGTTGTTGCTGTTCCGCCTCAGTCGGTTGTCTCTGCTTCCTCTTGCGCGCATCACGACCCCATTCCAACACTCCGCTCGCCCTAATCTTCTCCGCAAAATCTTCCTGATCGCTATTCTCATACTCTTCCGTCTTCACTTTCGATTCCTTCTTATTCGTCTCGCTGCTAGAAGCGGCAGCCTTCTTGCCGCTGGCCCTTGCCTTCACAACCTCATCCTTCTTCTTGCCCTCCTCCTCAACCTCACTCTTCGCCCCAACCCTCAAACTATTCCCATCCTTTTTCGGCTTCTTCAATCCCTCCGCTTCCAGCTGCTTATCCTCTTCCTCCTTTTTCTGCTTCTTCTCTTCCTCTTCTTTCGATGTTTTGCGCTCAAACCACCATTTGAAAAACAGCTCGATAGCTGGTCGCAGCATGATGTATCCCGCGACAATGACGATTATGCGCAGCCAGTGGCGCACTTTGGGCTGGCCGATGTAGTCTTGGAAGTCGTGGAGGGAGTCGAGGATGTATTCTTGGACGGAGTTGAGGAGGTCGGCTAGGATGGCGAGAGGGTCTGTTGTTGTCGTCATTTTGGCGGTTGTATCTAATCAATTGATATTGCGAATTGTATAGTATTTAATGATACTATAATGAAGTAGGGGAATAGAGAGGGCGTGGTGTGGTTTATATGAAGTCGAGGTTGAGGTTGTCGTTGGAGTTCATGAAGGTCCCACCTGCCAAATATTTTTTAGCCTTGTCCGAGCTTCCCGCCCGCGCTGTCGCCAGCTTGCCGATTGCCGTTCTTCTACTTCCTCTTCCTGAGTCTTTCTAGAGATATTTCCCTCAAACTCTTTTCAAAAGTCAAAATGGCAAGAGCGATGGTTCTGTCATGGCGTTGCAGCCCGGCAGTAACCTGAAGATGCACGTCAACATGGCGATTTACAAATCCATCAGTGTTCCGTCCACCATGAGGACGAGAGAAGCACCTTATTCTGACAGGATGATATTCAAGTATCAACACCTTGATGGTTGATATCGTTACAGAAAGGCAGCAATGAAATTGCGATCAACCTTCCCAGGCAGACAGACGATCAACGGTCTGACATCATTGCCACTGTTTGCCGCGTAATCAACCTTAACGACGTTTGCGGCATCCCTCAGTCAACACACCACTCAACTACTTATGCAGACTCGATTGGAAGTGCGAATAACAACCAAAGCACTCACTTTGGATCTACATCAAGATGGGCATCGGCCAAAAACTCCTCAAACGCCTCGGCGTAAACCTTCCTTCAGATGATGCAACGACACCACCACCACCGTCAACGCCTTCCCAACCAAACCCTCCAGTCTGGTCACCAACACCAGCCCAAGGCACCTCACCCTCCCAAACAGGCAGTTTGATCATCCACCCGGACGAACGCGACATCTCCACCGACAGATTCAACGGCACCTACATTCGTCTCGCCCGTTTACACAACGGCACAATCCTCGCGGGATTCACATGGCGCGAGGGAGGTCGCATGGACGCACTCCGCATCCTCAAGATATCTAGAAGTCTAGACGGCGGACAATCATTCCATGATTTCGGCGAAGTCTATCGCGGGCATGGCGAGATTGATAACCTGCACATTCTCGAGATAGCACCCGAGGGCCACGTCCTAGCGGCGTTCCGGAATCATGATTTCGGTCACAACCGTGCCGGCGATTTGGCGGGGATAACGCATTTCCGAATCACGGTCTTCGAGTCCAGGGACGGCGGTGCAACGTGGCGGTATCTGTCAGAGGCGGTTCAAAAATCGGACCCGCCATTGGGGATATGGGAACCCTTTATGCGCATGGGTTTACAAGGGGAAGTGCAACTCATCTATTCACATGAATTCGCCGCCGACGATCAGCGCACGATGCTAGTTAGTTCGTACGATCAGGGGAAATCATGGTCCCAACCCCGCTGCATCGAGGGATACCAAGACCGTTTCCGGGACGGCATGACCGGCATCACGCAAACAATCGATACGGCAACAGGGCAAATCGCGCTGGTCATGTGTTTTGAGACTACACGGTATGCGCCGCATTTTAACGTCGAGGCTGCCGTTTCGTACGATGATGGAGCCTCATGGCAGCATCGGCATCAAGTGTACACGCCCCGACGAAAGGGGCATAATGCCGGTGCGCCTCAAATTTCATCGTTTGGTGACGGGTCAATGGCATGCGTGTTCATGACGGATGATGATGCGGATGAAGTGAAATGGATACATAATGCGTCTGTCAAAGTATGTTTTGGTACTGCGCCGCATGCAGGACGGATTGTGTGGAGTGAGCCCGTTGTTGTGTCCCCTGCGTCCAGTTTCTGGCCGGGTGTTATGGCGTTGGATGAGAGGACGGCGTTGGTTACGTATGAGCATGGGGGGCCGAGGGGGAGGATTGTCGTTAGGACTTATTGACCCACTGGCTTTAAGTTCAGGACGCAATATTTATAGCTATCGAAATCAAAATGACTATTCATTTCTTTCCAAGCCTAGACTCATGAAATTCGTACAATGCTAATGCAACAAACTCCCAGACACTCATACGATTCAATATCTTATTCTAGTTCTTGCCGAAATAACTCGAACATTCCTCATTCCCTAATGGTCCTTGCGGATCAGAGGAGAAAAATCAAGGATTCTTCTGCCCATCATCAATCGTCAACTTCTTCTCCAACTGCGTCGCTGTCGCATTCGCAGCTTCATCTCCTGCAGTCGCTGGTTCGGCAGCAGCAGCAGCAGCTTTTTTCGCCGCTGCCTCCTTTGCAGCAGCCTCTTTCTTGAGCCGTTTCTTTTCCTTCTCCTTCTCCTTTGCTAATTTCTTAGCGGCCGCCTTCTCAGCTTCAAGAGCTTTCTGGCGTTTCATTTCCTCGCCTCCAAAGGCTTCGCGCCATTCCTCGATTTTAGCTGTCGGGATCAATGAGAACAACAGTTTTGATTCACCGAGTTTATGGCCCGGTTTGAGCACATTGGTGACCCATTTCTCGGGAATACGGGCCTCGGGCTGAGTGCCGAGTTGCTCAAAGATTGATTTCGAGGTTGACGGCATAAACGGCGAAAGAAGGCTGGCCAACAGATGAATATGGTTGAGGGCGATGTTGATGACGGCGGCGCAGCGGTCGGGTTCTTCAGTGAAGAGGCGATTGTCGAGTTTATTGTCTTGGAGCAATTTATTACCGAGGGAGGAAATGTGCATGATGTCGTTGAGGGCAGGGCGCATCTTGGCGGCGTCCATGGAGGTGGTGTAGGAGGTTAGGAAGGTATTGACTTGGTTCTCGTGTTCGGTGAGGACTGCCTTGGCTGCTTCTTCAGAATAGGCGGGGACAGTTCCGTCCATTTTGGCGATACAGAATTTTGTGACGCGCGCGACGAGGTTTCCAAGGTTCTTCAAGAGTTCGTTGTTGTTGGTGCTGACGAATTCGTCCCATTTGAACTCGGTATCGCTGGACTCGGGACGTCTCGACAGCAAATAGAATCGCCAGATATCAGGATCAATACCAGTATCCTTAGCACTTGTGCCAAACACACCAACACCCTTGGACTTGCTGAATTTACCACCTTCATAGTTGAGGTACTCGGTGGCCGAAATCTTGTGCACTTGAGTCCACTTCATTCCGGAACCAAGTTGCGAACCGGGGAAGATAATGCTGTGGAAAGGCACATTATCCTTGCCCATGAACTGGAATAGCGAAACCTGCTCAGGCTGTTTCCACCATTGCTCCCATTTCTTGCCCTCGAGATTGTCCCCGTCGGTGTAGTTGGCGGTGATGGAGACGTAACCGATACAAGCGTCAAACCAGACGTAGAAAACCTTGTTCTTATAAGTCTCTTCATCCAGACCTTCAATACCCGTCGGGATCGGTACACCCCATTTGATGTCACGAGTAATAGCGCGAGGCTTCAATCCACGATCGATCCACGACTGCACAATAGAGCTAGTGTTGATACTCCAATCGTTCTCCTTGCTCACTTTCTCAAACCAAGGCACAATCTTGTCTTTGAGAGCATCCAGACGCAGATAAAGATGTTTTGTCTTGCGCTTTTCTGGTGTGGCGCCATCAAGCTTGCAGCGAGGATTGATCAACCATCCCGTAGCTCTAGCCTCGACATCTTGCTCTTCCCCTTCCTCCCCGCCCTCCTTCGCATCAGGCTCCAGCGGATCCAACAAATTGCCGCACTTGTCGCATTGATCACCACGAGCGCCTGGATCACCACAAATACTACACTCTCCCTCAACGAATCGATCCGCTAAGAAGGTAGCGTGGCCCTCGACAGGACAGTACGGCTGAGTAGTCTCTCGCTCTTCAATATATCCATTCTCCCACAGACCACGGAAAACATCCTGGACAATCTTGGTTTGATGGGCGGTGGGTGTACGGCCAAAGATATCGAACTCAATGTTGAACCAATCGTAGATACCCTTGTGAATTTTATGGTATTTTGCGCAGAGCTCTTCCGGTGTTACGCCTTCTTCGAGGGCTTTGGTTTCGGTGGCAGTTCCGTATTCATCCTACATTGATGATCAGCCTCTATCTTTTTAAAGAAATATCACCAGAGTATTGAGAGAAGTACTTACAGAACCACAGACATACAACGTCGGAAACCCTCGTGCCCTGTTGTAGCGAGCAAAGACATCTGCGGGGAGCACACTACCGATTATATTTCCAAGGTGGGGAACATTGTTGACATATGGCAGGGCGCTGGTGATGAGAATATTTCGGTCGCCGGGAATTGGCAGTGTAGGCTCTTTTGCCGCCATGTTGATCGCTCCCTGGAGTTGTTGTAAGAGAGAAAAGAAGTCGATTTCTCTCTGAGGAGTAAAAGGAAAAGAGCACGCCCTGTGACCGGTGACTCAAAGATCTGAAGAAAGAGCCAATGCGGGGCAGAAAAATGAGCTCAGATAAGGCAATCAGCCACACCGCCTTCCATATACGGTATGGATATGCAAGGGATATTAGCCCTAGCCCTAACCCTACTTCTATGTTGGCCATAATGTTTGGCATCACTTTCACTCAAAGATACTTCCTGGCCTACGATTTGAAAAAAAGTCACGATCATAATACCGTTTTCTACTATATTCGGGTAGCAAGACTCCTTGGTGTGTCCGTGTAAAGTTCGTTGATACGTTTTTCTGGTGTGTTTGAGGATAATTGTAACAGGGGGCTAAGCTTCTCATGATGGCGTACGTTCCATTCCCTCCAGACCACTATCATCGACCTCTTTTGCTTCAGTCACTTCATTAATATTCAACTCATCGAGGAAACTGCTAAACGGAATACCAGCCTTGCGCAGAGCACCTTATAGGCACGCAGTTTATCTAACTAGAATACTTTATTGGCTGGTTGATATATCATTCATCAACTGTGCATGCCTTTCATTTTCAACGCTGCAATGGCAGCGTTCTTCGATACTTATAAGGAACGAAGACCCAAATTATGATAAACACAACTGCCGCTTATAACATTTGACCATACATTAGACGCAAGTCATGCATATATATAGGTTAACATTGACTCTTTTCACACCATCTGTAATGCCATACTAGGTAAAGAGTTGGTATTGGGTACAGTACGTTCCTCAGTCATGGTGTGTAGGCCTTTTGCTTTTTATTGAGACTCAAAGTCCCACGTGGGATCCTTCGGGAATTTCGTCAGGCCAGTGAATTCTTACTGATAATCTGAAATGCGACGATGACACGGAGTAAGAGGTGCGTTTGTGCTGTGAATCCTAGTAGGCCATATGTATAAAGTCTCGGCTGCCTGTTTGGGCTGGTACTATCTTTGAAGAAGCATGTTTTGTAATCCGCGGCTGAAGAAAAGCGGTAGCAATGAGCGGTAGTCTAACTGATGATGGCGATGCTTCGGATACTTCATCTATCTCAGGTGAATCAATTTTTGATACGTCGTATTTATATGCGATCTGGTACAGCCGGGCTGTTATTTCGTCGCAAAATAAGCTGTGTGCAAAGAACATCAAAAATCTGTATTCATTAACTGGCCTACTGTTAATGTTTTTTATGTTTGATGCAGCCCTTTCTAAGAAAACCTGACATTTTGCAATGCTGAGTGACAACTCTGTCCGGAATAGGGGCGATTCGATCTTGCTAGGTCTCTAGATATGAGTAAAAGTCACCTCCAAGCCGCTTGTGAATGTTCTAGATGCAAACAATACTAGAAACTTTTTTTAGGGCTAGCAGCCGCCCTTCTCAATAGTATTTTTGTACTATGGCGAGGAATCACCATTGTTGTATATGCAAACGTGAGAGGTGCATGAACATCTGACAGACGAAACTCATAATCCATTAAGAGGTGAGATAGGATCTGTTTCAACGCGGCCGAGACATACCATCTCCCCGGACTTGTATATCTTCCCGTCAGTATGATGTATCTTCCAGGCCAGAGCCAAGGGAAAATATACGTACCAAGCCTTCTTCGAGGCTCCCCAAAAAGGAAACGAGGAAGTGACATCAGTATATTTTGTGACTGGTTCATCAGGATGCTGGGCTTCTGGCACCACGAAGCGGAAAGCATCGAACTTCGCGGGATCTCGATAATATCGTCCATCCTGCATAAGAGCTTGCTGTGGCACGCATATTATATTACCCGTTGGGACATGTGAGCCGTCGGAAAACGTGAATGGCTTCATTACTTTGCGTTGGACGGACACTTTCCCAAAACATATCAGTATATAGTCACCACTGTCCAGCAGGTTTATTTTTACTTACGGGAATCTAAAGGATTCATTCGTGCCGATTCGCGTAAGAAGCTCTCCAGTAGAGGCATGGTCTTGTATCGATCTTCTGGTGGTAACTCAAACATGCTCCTCGTCTCCTCACGTAAGGGTTCAATATACTCCGGATGGAGACACAAATTGTATATCGCAAATACCGTAACCTATTTATACGTCAGTCTCTTCTCACGGGAACCACTTTCGTCGTATTCACCAACCATGGGTATTTGATGGGCGGATGCAAATATCAACGCGATGAGCTGCTGTACTATACGTTGAACAGACCGTTGCTGTGGCGTTTTCGACGATTTTATGACCCAGCTAATGCAGTCCAACTTTAGAGCCATTAGTGGCCAGGGATACCTCTACAGTTTGATGTTATGTTTCACGTACTGTGGGCATCTTCTCGTCCAGCTGTAGCTCTTCCAACCGTCTCTCGACTGCCAGGGTGAGATATCGAGCTATTTTATTTATCGCTCCGCTCCAGGCCATAATTCCTAGGCAGGTATAACTATACAAAATCAGAGGTAGAGCAATACAATGGGCAAGCTGCCTCACCTGACAAGAAAAGAAGGCATGTACCGACTCAGCTCCATAGATAAAACCGCGTCTCGTGAATATTGTTTGATTGCATTGACGTACTCTTCATTGTCCGCTAAGAGTCGTCAATAGTTTATTCCGGGAGACACCATCACGCAGATAGATTACCTAGCTGGTCTCCGGCAATGACTTGACAATTCATCCGTAAGCTTACAGCCTCCGCGAGCTCGAAGACAGATACTTCATTCCAGCCTATACAATCAATCTCTCTATCTGTGCATTATTCAAAGGAGGTTTGGGATAAAATACCATCTTTTGATGTCTTGCCCTTTGACAGTACTTGGTCATATGCCTGCTCTATCCTTCTCATAATTCGCGTTCGCAGCCCCGGCATGTTTGTCCGAAGGAGGAGTTTTAAAACCCGGCCAGGTACGGTGTCATGAGGATCAATATCACCTTGCTCAAAACCATACATGGTGTATTTATGTTTGACTCTCTGGGTTAATTGTGAGCACGCGACCTAATTTATCAAGGTGAGGAATAAGTAACTCACATCTTCCATTACCTCATGAAGAGAGAGATGATCTTGCGGACCTTCATTGAGCTCTCTCAGATGTTCCTCTGAAGAAACGAACACTTGATACTCGCTCAGAGCCGGCAAAGCAAATGGCTTCCCTTTAGCCTAATACCCGATAAATCATCAGGTGGAAGCTTTAGAAAGTTGACTATTGGGTGATTCACTATACCTTTTCGTATGCTCTGTCAATCAGATCCGGTGCATTGAAGACGTATTGTACACTGCTTAACCACTTTCCCCATCTTAAGGAAGAACCATATATGCGAAGGTTTCTCTAGCCCGTGTTAGTGAGTGGAAGTCAGAGAAATCATTAGTTGGAAGCATTCTTACAGGGCGGTTGCGGTAAAATAGATAGGTACGGAATACGCTTGAAGCTACTATGAAAATCAGACAAGCTGGCAGCGCCCCGTGTCGCAGTGCCTTTGCTTGTGAGCAAATTTGTTGCCAGAGTTCTCCCAGCATAGTCGTTGATGAATATCGGATCTGGCTCACAAAGAATGAACTCGGGAAAGATGGACGTGTGTGGACGGCATAGTAGGGTAATAACACTTCAAAATCCAAACTGCTCCAAGGATAATCAACTAAATTCATAATATCGTTCTCAAAATCAACATCAATGTCCTTGTTTCTGTTTTTCGTCTGGTTGTCAAATATACGTTGCGTATTTACAATACAGAACAATACGCCATCTTTAATTATCTAACAGGGGTCTCTAAGCGAGCTGCAGGACCTTATTACATTGCCTTGCACCATGCATTGTTTCAGCCTGGCATCAATGAACCGTCTTTCGGCGAGTATATTTCTTGGAATATGCCAGAATCACTCGAGTAGCGCAAATTTATCTTGATAATAGGTAGTTTCACTCTTGCATTCGAGCTTCTCGATCGATATCAACTTGCCAATTATACTTTCTTCAAAAGCCACAGCCCCTAGGCTAATGCTATGCAAATCCTGGTCACTGAGTTATGTGGTTGAAGAAAAGTGTGATTGGACGTGTTCCTCCATGGTAGTACGCCTTTATCTTGAGCCGAGAATCCCCTGATGAACGTGCTGTCCGGATGCAAAAGTCGGGGATAATTTATTTAACCCTGCTAGCGCGTTCACATTCGGGGACTCCTCCATACAAAAGGCGCTCATTTACATGCAATACAATGATCATCGTCAAGATTTAGGTGTAGTTTATCAAAAACTTATCCTGAGATGCATGCAAATAGTCGCCGAAGGGTTTCTTCACACAGGATGTCCCATGCACATGTGTCCGCAGGTCATGCTACCCCGAATTAATCATATCTCGTCTGCTGAAAGACACATACATCATTGCATCACTTTCTTCGATCCATGGAGAGGTATCCCAGCTGGATGACCTCACTTTGCTTATCCCGTCCTACAATAGTATAGATAAGGGGTATCCACGCAAGGAAATCTTTTACCGTCTAACGTAGTCTACACTATTTGTCTGTACAGTTTGATCCACGAGAAGCGAACCATTGATTCACCATGGCCACAAGCAGTCCGGTGACCATCCAGCCCACCAAGGTTAACCAACAAACCTTTTTGGTAGCATCAAGTCTTTCTTCTCCTCACTTCTGAACTCGGTTCCTGACATGCTGTCTAGGGCGTTATCTGGGGTGGAGTCGCGATAGCCATCATATGCGTCTTCTTGCGGACCTTTTCCCGAGTCAAGATATTCAAGCGTCTTTGGGTAGATGATGGGTTTGTCATCTTTGCCCTCACTCTCGTCATTGCCAATGCGATCATATGGCAAGTCCATGCCCAGGAGATGTTTGACTTGATGGCTGTCTCCGCGGGGATTCAAACTCCAAATGCAGACTTTGTTTCCAGAAGCGAAGCCTATTCGAAGACATCCGTTGCCGTGATTGCGTTTTTCTACTCAACCCTATGGTCTATCAAGATGTCCTTCTTGCTTTTCTTTCGACGCCTTGGTGAGAATGTCACCCGCCAGAAGTACATATGGTGGCCAGTTTGTATCTTCACTGTTGCCACTTATTTCGCTTGCATCGGCACTATTCAATACAATTGCTTGGTAGTTCCACTTCAAGTCATCATGGAAAAATGCACACAAGACTCCGCGGTGAATTTTCAACGGACCACCTTGAAACTCAATTGTGCTTGGGATGTTATTTCTGATTTTCTGAGTAAGTCGTTGTTTCTAATACCAAGTCTACTCACCGCTGACAGAAATTAGTCATGGCTATTCCTATCAGAATGCTATGGGGAATCCAAATGAGAACTACAAAGAAGATTCTACTAGGTGTTATCTTCTCCTTGGCTATTATCACCGTTACTTTCGCCATTGTTAGAACAACCGTGGTCAGCGGGCTGACACGTATGCCCGATACATCATGGCTCTATATGTGGAGCGCAATTGAGACTACTGTTGGTAAGCATCTATACGGACGTATCAAAATATTAATCCAAAACCAATTTCTGACTTTATCATGTAGCATTGGTCGTTGTGTCCTTAGCATCAATTCGCAATCTTTTTACCAGATCAGAAACCGTATCTCAGACCCCGAAATACGGAGCGCCGGAATCAGGCTCTATGGGTGATCGATCTGGCCACCGGTTCTACGGAGGTAACTTCAGTCGCAGAACTTACATACGATCAGGAAGCACCAGAGACCTAGATAGTCAGCATAGTGTTGAAACCGATGAACGACCTTTTGCAATGGAGAGAGTCCATGTTAAACATCATTTTCATGTATCTCATGAGACTGTCTAAGTTCAGTGATGACGGGGCGTGTAGAATTTTTGGCTGATTTGGATCACTTTACCTTGATTCAAGGGGAATATCAAAGGCTCTAGTTCTTATGGCATTTATGTATGACTTCAGCAAATGCTAAAGATATTGCTATTAATCTCACTCTGTTGAATTCAGATACTACCTAGATCATTGAACAGCTCATATGGTTGCTCGAGAGTAGAGCTCTGTTACATGCTTTATCAAATGTTTGTAAACTATCTATCCATTAGGATAAAATGGTATCTGAAGAAGGAGGGTGAGATTGTCGCTTATAGAGCATTCTTTCTTTATATATAACTTGGTGAAGTAGCCCTCGAGTGATAAGGTTGTGACCAGAATAATCATTGGAAGAGCTCAAAGAAAACTCTACTGATTCGACAATTAACAAGGAAATGCTTGCGAGAAGACCCTTGATTTCCTATAGTGACTATATAGAACTACTCCAGCAACATTTAACAGCGATAATGACATCTAAGCTTCACACATTTCCAATATCACATCCATACCTTTAACAGGGCCAGTAATTCCAAGTGAAGGGGTAGTCTTGTCAAGGGTAGGAAATGCCTTGTTCGCTTCAGGCGCCAACTGCAACTTGAAGCTCCGGAAGAGTATAGCAATGAGAGCGTAGACTTGTTCCTTGGCCATGACACGCCCAGGACAGTAGCTGACTCCGCCACCAAATGGGCGATAAGAGGAATGCTTGAGAAGACTGCTGTCTACCACAAACCTCTCTGGATCAAATTGCTTGTTGTTATCTCCCCAAACCTGCTCATTCATATGAAGCTGTCGAGACGGCATGAGCACGTTTGTCCCGCGCTGTAACAGCTTGTTTCCAATGACCGTTGGTTCGAGGACTTTACGACTCATCATGGCACCACCATTCAGGCGCAAGGACTCGTGAAACGCACCATCCAGCGCTGGTGCATTTGCACAAAGGTATTTGATATCAAGCTCGCCATCTTTCCAAGCAGCGTCTAACTCAGTGCGGACGCGGTCGAGAAGCTGCTCGTTGAAGACAAGATGTGCAATGAGCCAGAACGAGATGTTGTATTCGTTGGAATTGGCCCTGTGTCACCCAATTAGGAACAGCGTTGACGGAGCAGATAGGTAGGACTCACGCCCAGTATATGAGCAACAGCATGCACGCTCTACTATCCAGATCAATTCCTACGACCTCTTGAGCTTTCAGAATTTGTCGAATTCCCCAAGCTTGCCCGGCACGCTCCGCCTCGGGCAGACTAACAAATTCTTTCATGGTTTTGGTCATAGTGCGTCGTGCCTTGCTCACTGCTTGCGAGAGAAATTCTGGAAGGCCAAAGAAGACCATCCACGCATTGTCATTGAAATCGAGCATGTTCTGTCGTATATCAGGGTTGATCCGATGTAGCGTGTCGCCAAACATGGATCGTGTTGCAGCTTCCACCAAGGTGTATCGGCACAATGATTTCAAAGACACCAGTCGTTTTTTCGGACTACATCTCTCAACAGTGCAAAAGTTCATCTTGGATGGCTGAAGACTGTCTTTCAAGGATACAATAAAAGCTTGACACATTTCGTCCATATGCGCTCCAGGAAGTAACTGTGTAATATACACCTCTTCAATGAAATGAATCAGTGACAGTTGCTTGGGATTGACCGGGTTTTTGTAAATATAGCATTTCTCCCCTGGGATGGGTTTGTGCCATGCTAACTTCAAGGCATCGCCTTTGAAGCCGAAGTTTGTAAGGATTTGGTTCAGATGGCCGTCCCAATTGAGTGTGGCTACCTTTCTGTAAACCTCCGCAACATCCTGTGGTGCCGTCACGATGTAAAACTTCTTTGAGCCCACTTGTAGCGCAAAAGGCTCGTGTGTACGGCCAGTGTAATTCCTAAGATTGAGGGTATATCAGCAAGTATGCCAGACAAAAATACAATGAGACTCACAAGCCGCGTTCGATCAGACCATCCGAGTTTCGAAAGAAGCTGAGACTGTGTCCTGAGAGAGATCAGTCTGGATGAAAATGACTAGAGTTACCGTTCTGAACTCCTACCTAAAACTGTTCACACTTAGTATTTTAATGAGGAAATACCCCTGGTGCTATGCTTACATGGGATCAAATAAGGGAGCTCTTTCGGCTCATTTGGTTTCAAATATTTCGGTAACACGAATCTCCATAGCCGCCACAGCACATACCAAGTTGCAATTACCAAGATGGTTACCGATATAGACTTGTATGTGTCACTAGCAGATTGCCATGCCGTGTAAACCGGCTGTCGGACCAGGTCGCCAAATGACAAAAGCATTGTGTAACGATGAAACAAACCACAGTTTGCTATACGATAGGTAACAAGAAAATAAAGAGGTACCAGTGTAAACACTTGGACTTTGATTCATCTCCATCAATCAATGACATGGAGGTGTTGCATTTTATATGTACAAAGTCGCTGCAGTGCAACCACTACATGTATTTTGCAGGACAAAAACATAACCGCCTTTCGAATTGGAGGCCAAAACTGCATATCAGGCTACCCGGCTAAATCTTCGTTACCTACAGGACAGTGATATTGCAAAATGCTCTGTTCCTTTGCGTCGAAACGTTTCCTGCCTTATCACCGTGTAAATGAGGTACATAGTTGATAGAACCCACGGATGGTGTTTAATCATG
The DNA here is from genome assembly GCA_002775195.1 of Talaromyces adpressus. Taxonomy (NCBI): domain Eukaryota; kingdom Fungi; phylum Ascomycota; class Eurotiomycetes; order Eurotiales; family Trichocomaceae; genus Talaromyces; species Talaromyces adpressus. Next base: position 42,113 of record NHZS01000228.1, read on the forward strand.
TGGTAAGGTCAAATACTCCCCGACGCCGATGCATGCAACAGGCTGCAATGTATTGTCATAAGATTCGGCTTGATTTTGGACTCGAACGATCCACATCTATAATCAGATGCATCGCAGAAATCAGATTTCTGGCAACTTTATACTGCTGTTATTATTGCTTGTGGTGTATGCGAATCATGTCTCATTTGTCGGGCATACTCCGTAAATACACATTTTCATGAATATAGAAGCTATGTTTAGAGCGAGAGATGACAGACTTGGAAATGGGGCCAAATCACTCCTGCTCAGATGCCATAATACCCGACGAGAGTTGAGGTGGTGTTTTGATAACAGCACCAATATTGCCCATTCAAGATCTCGACTAAGTAATGTAAGTATAGCTTTCCAATTGCATCGATGTATGACTTGATTGCTGCTGGCGCGTGGTGCCCTTTCCCATGCGATGGTTCCCTATCACTACCTATAGCTAATATAATACAGCTAATCTAATTTTGCTTAACACTAGGGCACTATTGTAGAATGATACTACATGAGGGAGAAGGATGAAAACTCAATGAATATAGCTCGTCAATCTAATACAGGATTCTGCTCGAAAGAACAATAATGGGCGAACTTCGTATCATCATCTTGCGGCTCTTTCGTAAAACGCAACACCCGTTATGCAAGATTTGCCTGCCCTCCCTGATCAAGAGAAAAATGATCCGATACGAATACTTTATGGCACCACCGATACCTTCAACAAATTTCTGCTTTTTGACAGGAGTCGGGTTCGTCAAGTTTCATATGACAATATAAGTAGTAGGCCGTCGCAAATAAAAGAGACCAATCTGAAGTCGTGTCAGCAGAACTTGAATAACAGC
>NHZS01000229.1:0-75531 GCA_002775195.1 Talaromyces adpressus
AGTAAAGATCACCCGGTAACAATTTCTTTCCATCAGATTGCCAAATCACCAACTTGTCGCTTTGATTAATGTCATATTTGACAACACCACTTCCGCCATTCTCCTTCACAACGCTGATGACTTTTTGATCAATGTGGCCAACTTTTTGAGATCAGCTTGATGGGTTTCCTCCCATCGCTTGATGTCAAGAGCGACATCTTCGACTTGTGGCACGGCGAATAGACCTTGCTTGTGATATGCGCGGATGAGCTTAAAGTTTGAGAATACCTATAACTGCGGAAGGACTTCTTGATCGTCAATAGGCTTGTAGACGGTACGTGTCTTGATTTCAAGCGTCGATTTGATAGGTACTACTTTGCCTTCCTTTTTGACCATCAATTTGGACTTCGCAGAAGCGGGAGATGCAGTAGAAGAAGCTGATTCCAAGAGACAATTTATTGATCAGCGAGGTGAGATCGTCGTCGCCGTCCGTCTTTTTAGCGTTTGCTGATGATGATACGTCGTCGATATACTCGTCTGGCTCGTAACGAACGACGAGTTTCAGATCACTGAATTGATATGAAATGATCCTGTGATGTCCACTGCTGCTGACGATCTGATCGCTAGTATACGCTTTCTCAAACTCGTGACCGTACCCGACGAATTAATTTGGTCCCACAAACCTCGAAACCTCGGCCTCTGAACGACAGGAGATCGCAATGTCTTCGATGACTTCGACTTTGATGGTAAAAGGTTCAAGTCCATTTTTGCTCAGACTTGGGTTGATGAATGACAAGAGTTTGCGCATGTTGTTTCGATCGGTCGCGAGATCAACAGACTGGAAGTCGAACGATGGGTTTGTGATGCTCAAGGCTCTGAATAGTGATTCGAGTGGACTGTCTGGATGGCGAGTAGTGTTTTGAGCTGAGTAGATAAGGCCAGAGTCCTTTGCTACATTTTGGATGGTCTTGGGGGAAGTCCAAAGGGCAGGGCTGCCAGGCACAGCGATGGTGGGCTCGGATGCTTGGATCCAGTTGTAGGAAGATAGATGGTTGACTTCGGTGATTGATGCTTCAGCTGTAGATTCAATCTGTGCCAGATCTGGACGCAGAATATCTGCCATTTTTGTGGAATGCATGGTGAGTGATGAAGCTCGTCACTTGATGATACACTTCAAGGGATATGGACAGGCTAACAGTTGTGCTGCTTGTATGTGCTCGAGCATTGAAGAAGAAGATACTTGAAAACCCAGAGAACTGGGCAAACAAATTTGATTCCCTTACAAATGATGGCTACGAGAGCTTTGAAGGGCAGTACCGCCAACCGAACGGCCAGTTAGAAATGAACGACGCCCAACACAGTAGCCCCTTAGTCAAACGTAACCGAGTCCTTCATATAATGGTGAAGCATCTATATCTGCTAAATAGCTCCAGTAAACTGAAAGACAGCATAAGTCCTTGAACGCCATTCATCCAAATTCCTTCATTTCCTCGTGTCCCGGCTACGGCAACACTACGGACCAAGTGTCTTTTCTACAAAGCAAGAGGTACATAGGACAACGGATACGACGTTTCCCACATACCGTGCAACCGAAGCAGAGTGAAGACATGCCACTAGTCCTAAGTTGTCTCTTCGAGGGCCTTCAGATTTTCGTTCTCGGGAGGATCCAGACGAATATGACTGGGCATACAGCTTTAAATATGAGAATGGAAACATTGTGAATGGCAAGGGTACACTTCGCTGAATGGAGATGCATAAAAATCCACGACGCCAACAGGCTAGGGATACGTGATATAAAGATAGGCTATCCTTTGAGATTTCTGCCAGGCTTTTCAAATCACCCTTCATGAATTGTTGGGGATATAGGCAACGGGGGTCATTTGCCGAGTGCATCTGCGACTCTATTATTGTTTCCCAGATATTCCCCACGAGTGACTACACTTGCCAGGCTATGACAAGAATCAAACCATTGCTTAGGCCTTTACATGTCCATACGCTCAATTCTCTGCTTAAGTCTTTTGACAAGGCTGCACTAATTGACAAGGCTATATGCCGTACGTCTTCAATCTTCTTGAGAGCAAATGTAACATTGAAGTACGTCGTTTTAGCTCAACGGAGATTGCAACAGGAATCTCCATCTAATCAGAGTCCACAAAATTCGTACATATCGAGTCATCGTCGAGCGTCCTCCACTATGAGCTAGATAAACCAAACACAAAGACTGGTGGAACCCCTGGAAGGACCAATTTCGATTCGACAAGGCTGAGACTTTGGTTAAGGCTGAGTGCATACCTGGCTTGTTTTGCTTTTTCCAAGCGTATCATTCATACATGAGGTCGGTCTGAGCCGCTTCAGCCTGATCATGTCAAATTATTTTAATCCCCCTTTTGCCGTGCGCCATCAAGTATCTTGTTTCAGTACGTAGTCACTCAAAGGCCATTCCAATTTCCCCCCTCACGTCCCTTCAACTTTTCCTTTTGAATGTTTCAATATCTCAATCCAATATTAAAGATCACTTATCTACAGAGATGTCTCAACTAGAGCCAAGCATACCAGCAGCACACGAAGCTGCGGTATCCCTAATCAACTATCTCATCGGCTGGATATGCATCCTCCCGAGCGAGTACTACCAAGCAGTCAAAATGTTCGACGAGATATATGATTCGACCGACATTGTCCGTGGCCGTGATGACAGGAACGACTACGATATCGGACGTATTGGCAATCATTTCGTTGTCATGAATTGTCCAGCAGCTGGAACCCATGGAGAGATTCGTGCAGCAAAGATTGCAACTGATATGAGAAGCACTTTCCCGGCAATACGGTTTATGCTTCTGGTTGGCATTGGAGGCGGCTCACCTTCTAAACGGGATGTGCGCTTGGGTGACGTGGTCCTTGGGACGAAGGTTGTGCCATATAGAGAGGGAAAAGAGACAGATAATGGCTTCGAGATGACGGGTCAGCCCGGGTCGCCGCCGCCGATACTTCAGAGTGCAATAACCCGACTGGGATTTAATTTGAGTCGGGGTTTGGATCTGCAAGAGACCATTCATAATCTGGGGCCGTACGCCATTGATCGACCGCAGAAAGACAACCTCTATGTTAAGGATTACATGCACAACGATTGCTGTGATTGCTTGAAAGCTGAACCTCAGGCCTTGGGCTCTATATGCACCCGCAATCCTCGCAACGATTGCTTAGTACAGGTCCACCAAGGAGTAATTGGATCTGCCGACCAAGTCATGAAGAAAGCCAATGACCGTGATAAATTTGCCGGCCTTTGTGATATTATATGCTACGAGATGGAAGCAGCTGGTATCATGAGGACAATTTCATGCCTCACTGTGCGTGGTATATCCGACTACTCGGATGGCCACAAAAACGATGAGTGGCATTCTTACGCATCACTATCAGCGGCTGTATGCGCAAAGGAGCTTTTGGGTATCATTACGGTACGCTCTTTATCACAATGTCCGTTGGAAGTGACTCAAGATGAGATTGAACGGTGGGTTAGAGGCGCTGTTCGTCAAGTGAACTACTCCATACACCAATCGCGCGAGCCCCAAAATGCACTCCAAACGGCGAAACGCAACCTCAACACGATTGTGGATCGATATGGTCTGGTCCAGGAGCTTATTGTTCCGGAGCTGTATAAATTGGTTGAGCAAACCGATTCGGAAAACGATCGGCAAGTTCACGATACAGTGGCTCTGCTGGAGACACTGCAGAAAGAGCTGCAGGAATGTCTGAATACGCTGCGCAACCGGGTCAGTAAGCAAGCAAAAAGACCAGACAATAATGAGGCTATGCGCCAAAATTGGAAACTTCTGAAAAAGGGGATTGATGAACGATTGAGCTGGGTGAAAGAGGTTTCAAAGGCTACCCACAGGATTCTAGGACATGCTCCACGTCGGTTCATCCTCACGGCTGGTCGAAAAACAAATAAGGCCATGCAAAGCACCGGTCACTCTATTCAACATGTAGCTCATCAAGCTTTTGAGCATCTTAAGCTCCTCATGGACGAGTATAAGTCTCGTTTTCGTGCTAACAGAAAAGATCAATCAAAATCACCTCTCCAGAATGATACACCTTTGGGAAGCATCGCCGACCGTGAATACGCCTCATCCCAGTCTGATGCGTGTGGGCCGAATTCCAACTCTCATCCCGCCCAAGATCCTCCTATCAAGTCACTATCTTTAAGAAGAGATCATATTGATGACCCAGAAACACGACCCCCAGGAGGACCCTCTCCATCATCCTTACGATCAGGCCATATTCCAAGGGTTCCGGAGTTTGATGTATCTACAAGTCAAAGTCCATTAACTGTTCCGCCGACTATCGATATCGTCAGTGTACCTCATCCTCCAGCAGCACCAACCAGACCTCCACCAGTGCCACCTACAGAGCGGCGACCCCGACCCCCTGTACCACGGAAAAAAAGGCACCTATCCCTAGTGCCACCAGCTAGACCTCCACCCCAGGCACCATTGATAACAACTTCATCCCTCATACTGCCTACGGGAGTAGGTCATCCACTTTCCGCGTCCGAGGATGCAACCTTGTCGGCACCTTCTTCATCCGTAACAACAAGACAATCGGCTGAGTACAGTGATGGCCCACCCCAAGGAGATTATACTTTACGGCCTCACGGGCATTCAATCCAGCCTTTGTCTACAGCTGAACCTGTTACCGACAGAGGATCTGGGTCAGCAGGCTCTCCTATGGTATCCACTGCACCAGTATCTAGGGAGATTCCTGAATTTTCTGCTTCTCGGAGCTTTCAGGGCTTGGTTGAACAGTTTCAGAGAGAGGCGATTATGGGACGTCCGCTGAGTGTAAGAAGCTGAGCGTTCTTTTCAGGACTAGGAGGGGAAACCATAAGCGAGGGCTCAAAGATAAGACGTAGACCTTTTCGGGAAATGATACCATTACATATAACAAAGACCGCTTCTTCCAAGGGCAGCTCTAACATATAGTTATAAGATGACCTGGTGATGGTGTATGTAGTTAGGGTTGTTAGGGTTAGGTGTTGGGGACCTTGCGGGTGAGTACCTTGGGGGCAATAGAATGGATCTCCTTTTTACTTCTTTCTATTTTTATATTTACTTCTTCAACCTTATTCAACCTTATTCCAACCTCATCCTTCATTCTCCTGCGTGAGATGACTCTGTATACCATTATGTTCATGATGTTGTACGAACGGACGGATCATGGTGTGTTGCCGTCATCGTCGGCGCCGCCGAAAACAAGACACGCAAGTATAACGAGCTTTGGGACATGAAACGTTCACTTCGGCGCAGTTTTCATATGTTTAACAACTGTCGCCAACCTCTCGTCAGTGCATGTGCTGAGCCATAATTTACTGGAGGCAGACTGGACTGCATAGAAACTTACTGGATCACCCAGACAATCAGTGTCCGGCGACCATCAATGGACGACTCTGGAACATGCCTCAAGGGAACCGGTACCGAACTCAGCGTCGGTGTTGATGCAGGCATAAGATGTTGGGGATTATGGATTGTTGCTATCACGCTGTTCCTGTTGTCAGGCTGCTGAGAAAAGTTTTACCGCTAGATTGGCCTCTTGGTGGATATGGGGTGCTGGTGCTCCCACCAATGAGCGCCAGGGCCGCTCGGGTTGGGGAGTGCTTTGGGCTTTTGCAGTCCCTGGTGACTCAAGCCACGCTGGGCATATGGAGAAGTCAAGTAACCGAAGTTTTGCCTTGGCTTTTCTTCGTTTTGAGCACAATCTCATCAACGATCAATCATTTCAACTTTGAACAAGGTAGCCATGGCACTACAAATGAATCAGTCCCAGCGTCTACAACTGGTGATTTTCATATCACTATGTTTCTTCGTTGCAGAAATAACCGGTAACGCTACGACGTCTATTGCTCTTGCTCGGCGATGAGTTTCTGACTGCTGCCGTTTAGTTGGATTCTATACTCGATCGCTTGCCCTTGTCGCAGATGCTTTCCACTACGTTCGAAATCCTGTTTGTCCTTTACCCAAAATCCTAGGAAGCTAATACATTCCAGTTGAATGATCTAATTGGATTCATTGTTGCATTCGCCGCATTGAAGGTACTACTCACACTTCACACGCTGGTCTGTCAATCTAACTCAACCCAGATATCCGCGAAAAAAGACTCTCCTCAAGATCTGTCATTTGGCTGGCAACGATCTCGACTCCTCGGTGCCTTTTTCAACGGTGTTTTTCTTCTTGCGTTAGGTGTCAGCATATTCCTACAATCTATAGAACGATTTGTTTCTCTCCAGCGTGCGTGATATCTTGCATGGTCAACCATACAATTTGCTAATACAGCCATAGGCGTGGATCATCCTAAGCTTGTGCTTATCATCGGCTGCGTTGGTCTTGCTCTCAACATCATCAGTGCTTCGTTTCTTCACGGTCGGACTCCAGAAGCTTAAGCCACGTCAATCACCTGCTAACTGCCTTTCTGCTTCCAGAACACAATCACTCACACAACGAGATTCCAGGCGCTGTCGATACAGCAGTAAATACAGAGGATGGCACAGTGCAGGTCAGCATATCCTCCAACTCAAATGGTACTTTCTCCACTTGCTCATTTCTTCAGGTCTTCGCGGTACACGACAACCACCGACACAACAACTTCCAGCCATCTAAGAGGGGTCACGATCTCGGTATGCTCGGTGTTCTGATACATGTGATTGGAGATGCTGCCAACAATGTGGGTGTCATCATCTCCGCCCTGGTGATTTGGCTCACTACGTACCCGGCTCGGTATTATGCCGATCCTGCTGTGAGCATGGCTATTGCGATTGTTATCCTTACGACGTCGTTCCCACTAGGTGCGAATGCCCACCCTCTTCTCCCAATCTACGCATGTGTCAGAAACTAATCGGTATGTCGTTCAGTGAGAAATTCAGGCAGAATCCTACTAGAAAGTGTCCCGAGTGGTATAAATCTCGACGATGTCCGACACGATCTCGAAACTGTGCGATTCATTCTCCCCTCCCCTTTTTACTAAGCAAACTAACGACAAAAAACCAGATCCCAGGCGTCCTATCCGTACACGAACTCCACGTCTGGCGCCTCAACCAAGAGAAAGCACTAGCATCAGTACACGTCGCCATATCCAACGAAACTGTTTCCGATTTTGTGCAAATCGCAAAGACTATGAACGATTGTTTTCATAGCTATGGGATTCATTCTGCTACAGTGCAGCCGGAGCTGGGATCGGCTCTGGCCTCGGCGAGTGCGACGAGTGTTGATGGGCAGGATGATTGGTCGCAGCTGTGTCAGGTCAAATGCGGCGCTTCTTGCGAGGTGTTGACTTGTTGCGGCTAGTGCTACGTCGTTGGAAACAGAGTGCAGAAGTTTGGGACGGATAGTGTATAACCGTGTAGTTGGACATGATAATGATATAGTGAGTGTAGTTGTTGAGAAATATCCATAGAGGACTGAAATATTGACATAACATTGTGTCCTTGAGTGACTATATACAGATAGGTTTAACGTGGTGCTATAGAAATCAGAGACATGCATAGGTATTGAGCATAATTTATCAATCGAGACCAGCTCAACAAAATCTACTCATGTCAGATCATATATGAACACCCATCTAACTCGTCGCCGGAGTCACCACAGTAATCTTAAATCTCGCACAACCCTTCCTCGTCGTATCAACCGTAATCCGCGCAAGCCCATCATATCTACTCTGACAAGCACGATTGCGGCCACTTCTCAATTCTCCACCAGCTGTGAAAGATACAAAATCGATATTAGGTGTAGCGCAGTCCTGGGCGAGAAAGTCTGTGCCGTTGAAGCCGATGCAGGCCTGCGCATTTACGAGGCCGGGTCTGGTCGAAAGCCGGCTCTGAAGGAGCGTTGGATGAGGAGGACGGTTTGGGATCCGAGGGTGGAGGGGATTACATGTATTTGTCGGTCTGCTGAGGTGTTGACGCAGGCAGCGTCGACGATTTCACTTGTAGAAAATCAAAGATGAAAACCCATGAACATCTTATCGAGGAAATCATGTATTGTCATGCCATTATTGCGGAAAGTCAGACATTCATTTCCAGGGACACCATTGACTTCGAACGGGACTAAGGTTTGAGCACCTCTTGCGACCATTGTGGAGCTTGTATCAGCATTGCCAGAGGCAGCAGATGCTGTACTGACTGTACTGACAGCAGCGGTAGTTGGTGTGACAGATAACATTTGATGATGGTTTCGGGGGGCAGCGATGACGAGAGAAATCATAGACAAGACAACGGATAGGGATTGAAGGGTCTTCATATTGAATGTTGGAAGTAATGGAGCGTGGAATCAATATTAATGATAAGAGTATCAATAGATGCAGGCTAGCTGCTGATATCAAGTAGTGAAAGCGAAAGTGAATTTGGTGCTATACAATTCGTACAGGAGAATTATGTTCTTGTTAACCGGCCCCTTTTCAGGGCTTCGCTCACTACCCTTGTATCAACTTGCTGGGGCCGAACAACTCAACATTGAACGTACAGAACGACTTAATGTACAATTCTCTTAAATAAAAGTTTAGTGCAAACGCTCTCCTATACAGGTCCTTGTAAAACACATGTAGATTACCATCTCATAACCCGATAAGACTCAGAGACTCATCATAGAGTCTCTTTGCCTTCTCCACATCATACGCCCACTCTTCATGACCAGGATCAATAGGCTTAAACCCCTTCTTCACAGGCTTACTAACCTGATTCTGCTCCAGATACTTTCCCCCTTTCCCTTCCAAGTCCCTGCTCACAGCAGCCCACACAGACGTCGACGCACCCTGCTCAACATTCGCCATAAAATTCAACGTGGCCATGATACCCGATTTCCAGACAGTAGCATAATCAGCCAAGCTGGGCCTTTGAAGCCCCGTCCTGATACCGCCAGGATGAGCGCTCCAGGCGTGAAGACCTTGGGAACCGTAGCGTCTCTCGATCTCGGAGGCAGTGTATAGGTTTGCTAGTTTGCTTTGGCCATAGGCTAGTAAGCCGTCGTACTTGCGTTTCTGCCAGTTGAGATCGCTGAAGTCCATTGGCGCGTTTCGATGTGCCGTTGAGGATACGATGACGACGCGCGATTGGAACTCGGGCGTTGAGGACGCTAGTAGCGCTGGCTTGAGAAGCTCGAAGAGCAAGAAGTGGGACAAATGGTTTGTGCCCCAATGCAACTCAAACCCATCCTTCGTCTTGCCAAAGGGAACATTGCGAATACCGGCGTTTTCGATCAGGATGTTTAGTTTACCGCCACTCTTGGCCTGGAACTCGGCAGCACAGGCACGCACGCTATCGAAGGACTCAAGGTCGAGTTTGAGGAGGTTCACACGTCCGTCATTGAGGAGGTCACCCAGTACCAACCGGGCCTTGTCGAGGTTTCGTGCTGTGACGAAGAGTGTGGCGCCAGTGGCTATCATTGCCCGGGCCGTTTCTACTCCTATACCGGAGGAACAGCCGGTGATGAGGACCACCTTGTCGGCGAGATCGTCTTGTCTGCGCTCATCTTGGATGATTTGAAGTGCGGTTGGTCGAGCGTCACCGGGGCCCTTGGGCTTGAGGTGCGCCTGGACATATCTGGAGGGGATACTAGTCGACATTTCTGTAGTCTTTCAAGAGATTTGACTTCAAGTTCTTGGGATAGAACTCACTGTCTGTCTTGAATTTTATGGAATCAAATAATTACATGGTGGGCTCATAGCAGGCTTTATACCTCCTCGATCGTGGCTGGAATACTAATATCAAGGCTCGGAGCCGGATTAGGTAGAATCGTATCAGCTCGTATAACAAAAATGGATAAGTTCGCCAGAAATACGCAGATCAATGTATTGACTAGTAACGAACTCGAATGAGTGGATATGGTCATTGATTTCGTAGCAAACTGTATTCTGACCTTCAAAGAATCTTTGCGCTTTGAAGTAGATAGCATTACATCAAAGTAAATACACATTGAGCTTTTTTTAAAAAATTTCATGCTCATATTCGCGCTAATGAACTCCCAACTTCCCAAGTCCCATTTTCATTCTGATTAAAGTTAAAGTAGCGAGCAATATGAGTAATATTCTCGCTCCAGGGACTTCTCTTTTGAGAGCATGTAAGTTGAGACAGAATAACCTCGCACATCATCTTACACCGACGACGAGCCCACCATATTTCACTAGGTAACGTCAACCAAATACTCGCATAAAAGCTAAGTAGGACGAGCAGTGCATGAGACTCGCCACTATTGACTTGGCTTATGAAATCTTTGGGGGCCTTAGTAGGCCATGTCAACGAGTAGACCATGAATGAAGGCATCATGTCAGTCAAATCTAGCCCAAGAGTGAGCGAATCGACTGTATAGAAAATCGGATCAAGTCTGCTCTCAAGTTTCGTTTCTCGGCATGGTCGCTGGGCTAGTCTAGTTGGCAATTGGTGCTGTCCAAGAAAATTTTTCGCAAAATTGTACGAACGGCCGACACTTTCAGTCCGTGTGCGAATATCGGACAACATTTGCGCATATTGAGGTATGGCATAATTTGCGAAGATACCGCCGTTTTTACTGTCACGAGACTGTGCTTCATATGCGGCCGTGATGACCTCCTGTAACCCAACCGCAAACCATAGTAGACCGTCGGAGTCAACGTTCGAATTTGAATTGTCCGTTTCGTTGAAGAAAGGGACAGACCACGCGTAGTAAAGCAAGAGAAACCCGCATGCAATGACTGCATCAGAGTCTCGTGACGATGCGATAGTACCAACCCCCTGTATAAAACCAGGCAGAGTATGGCTAAGTTGTATATTCATGGCTCTCTTGTTCTCCGCCAGCTGCGGCAGAAGGTAATTCAAATGTGATGCGCTAATAGTAAGCACAGCATGCATCAAATAATCGTGCTACTGGACTAGTCAGTATGGCTTTCAAACCAGGCAGATGGATTACTTACATGCAGGGCAAGAGGAAGAATCTGGTCACGCCAAAATGACTTCCCGAAAAGGAGCGTATCAGATGTAAAGTGCTCAAAGTGATGCATCAGCCGCAAAGGCATTAGCTCTTCGGTCGATCTTCCGATATGGCAGATAGTGGCTATTTGACTTGTAGATGTTGTCTCAGGGAGGCTTTCGAAGATGCATTGCTCGCCTCGCATTGAACACTTTCGACAAGTGGGCCGCTTTTCGTCACACTACAGAGCCTAAGTCCTGAGACAAAAAATAATGGGAAGACGGCTGAGGGAGACTGTACCTTCACCTTTCTCGCCTTGCACTTCATACATCCTTGTCGAGACTTCTTGTGATATTGGCGCTGTCGAACAATCCTGCCGGTATCATCAACGCCTGGGCTTTTCGGCGATGGTGCGTCCGGTGAAACAAGCGAGAACACCCCAAAACTCCCTCTAGTGGCCATTGATAGCTGTTCAATGACTTTTTGGTTAAACGAGATGGAGTTGAGTGCAACGTCTTCTTTTCTCGAGGAAGGTTATTAAGCATTTAACCATCGTTTAGCGTTTTGGGAAAGTGCTATCAGGGCCATGATAAGGGCCTAGATTCCTTTTATACACGAGACAGTTCGTAATTCTGGCTCGTAGGATAAGGAGCTGAGAGGATGCAAGTAGCAGAGCTCGTAAACCGTTTCGGGCTTAAACCTCGTATAACGAAAAGGGTTAGCGGGAAAATTATTCAGGCTGCAAGGCACCCACATCCGAAGCTTATCTTACACTTATCGTTGCTCCTTCCAAAATAAATCCACGGCCGACGACTTCAACCTATCACATACCGACAGATCGAGGTTTGCTTTGAAACAGGTGGAGAATCTTGAGATGTGCCATGCGCTTACCTTTCAAATTTCGAGATGCATTGAATACGCGGGGATACTCACTTAGCCCCTTGCTCATCGCACGCGATGAGCTGACGGCACGTCGCGTGTCTCTCGCTCATTGTCCGAGATCTTTTTTTTTACATCGAACGTTTGCATCGATCGCACCACCTCCCCTAGTTGAAGACGTAGTTGAAGTCCCTGTTGGTGGAGCTGGCTCGATTACACTTACGTGAGTGTTTGCATATTCTCTTTGACTTTCTCATTCTTAGACCGTTGGTTTTAACATGAAATAGAGTACTACGGCCATTGACGGATAATGCTCGAGCAAGCCCAAAGGTGGTCTTGTATCTCCCTCGAGGACCAATTTTCCAAAATGGATCGGTGGTGGGCGTCAGAGATCAGAGGACGCTAGACTATTTCGCCCATGATGATGACCATCATAGTCACATAATCTCAAGCAGTCTGTTGAGAGGTGGTCTCTTCACACCGCAAGAATTAATAGCCGCTATTACGGAGGCAAATGTCGTCACAGTCAACTATCGACTAGGGTATACGGATGCAGATGCAAGAATGTCGAATCCAGACAACAGTCGTACTCGCCCATTCTACAGATACCCTACGCCAGTTCACGACACGCTCGCCGGACTGGATTGGGTCGTGCAGACCCTTCGCCCTGAACAGCTCTTCGTCTTTGGATCGAATATCGGAGGGAGCCTGGCTGCTATGCTATCCTTAACAGAGTCTCAACATATACACGCCGTCGCAGCTCATGAACCCATTTGTGACTGGACTGGTCTCGACGACTATTGTACTATCGACTCAGAGATGTTGACTGGATCTGGAAGCACTATCGGCGGAACACAATCAGAGGTCATCATGCCCGAGGGGGAGGAATTACAGCAATCACCTGCGCAACCCGTCAAGACAAAGCAACCTTCAAGACACAAGAAGAAAGCAGCTCCATTTGATCTCGTACCTTTACTCAACACGAGAAAATATCTATTCGAAACACCTTCCAAATATTTCGACTCATTTGCCTCGCCAATGCTTTTTCTACGATCTGCTGGGAAAGATGTTCCCAAGATCATGCCCGATTATTTAACGGGACCTGAGTACCCGGTCCCTGTCTTGAAGACCCCTGTTACCGAAGAAGAGTTGATCGACTTATGGGATGTCCAAATGCATATAGAAGAGGAACCAAAGACGGTCGAGCCTAAGATTACCGAGGATATAACGCCGGTCGAAGAGCGGCCATCACGACGTCGCAAGGCTCTCTCGCGATGGCCACCGTATGGTCTGGATGCGGGTAATGATGGCAGAAGTAGATTCGCAAAGCCTACTCGACTTCAGATTACTTTGCCATGGGTTAGGTTTTTCGCGCGGCTGGGTGCTGCTGAAGAGTCAAGTGGCGCAGCGTTCAATTCAAACGAACATGACGGTGCACCATCCAAACCCAAGGCGAATTCGAGAAAATCGGCAACAGAAAATAATTCTGTTCTTGCGAATCAAGCTCAAGATATGGTATCTGTAATGCGTCGCGCATGTTTCTGGGGAGAGGAAGCTGGAAACGGCGAAGAGAGAGTCACCCTGCGCAATGTGACTCAAACCACGATAGCTGATAGCGAGCACCGGCAACTCACGGATCCAAACTATCTCGAAACTATACACCAAAGCGCCAAGTGGTTTAAAGAATTGATGCCAAAGTCTCGATAGCCATGGTACCAAGCCACGTCATAGAGTCTATTACGTGCAGTCTGACATAGAAGGAGGTGGACTTCCCCTTCGATTCTCCATACAACTGTTGAGGATGGACCTTCGATTAGCACCTAGAAGCTACACATGGCATCGCGGAATCCCCAGCTACTCTCACTGGAGGAGAGCCCAGACATTTCCAAGATGTGCTACAGCATATCTGCCCGTACATCGATGTCGCTACCACGCCCCTATCACACTATGGGCACAGTCAACCTATATGGACGTCGCCACATGAACGAAACTTGCCATTTACTCTTTGGCAAGATGAAAAACAAACTTACAGATATCCTACAACTACAGAAATGAGATACACAATGGAGGTCTTTCATGCTGAATCGAACGCTGTGCATGTTACATCGCCATCACTACTACTGACTACTACAGCCCGTTTCGTTGACTATTAACTAGCGAGTACTTACCATCATGACTGCATCTCTTTTTTCGACTTGGTAAGGAGTCGTGCTCAAGAAGGACTCCTGGGACCAAGGAAGTACTTACCAGGGCGAATGTGACCAGCGCTCAATGCACTCAACCTGGCTCTCTAAATAGGAGATAACCTTACCACCTATTTCCAGAAATTTCTAATATGGAAATGAAAGCACACTAATCTACTAGTTCAACTACGTAACTGAAATAACTCAAGAATAATTTGTTATGTAGCGAGATCTACGTATTCTTATCAAATCCCCACATTCTCCGCATGTTGATCATCTCCGCACCTACGTACCATCTTCAACCTCAACCTCACGAGTCTCGACACCTTCTGCATCATCCACACCATCAGATTTGTAAATACAATCAATCCATCATGGGCGGCGGCAACAACTTCCCCCCATCACAACATCCCACAAACGACGAAAACACCTACTCCGGCAACCCCCTCTTCCCAGGCTGGTACGCCGACCCCGAAGCACACATCTTCTCCTCCCAATACTGGATCTTCCCCTCCTTATCCCTCGATTACTCCCAACAAACCTACTTCGACTGCTTCTCCTCTCCAGACTTGATTCACTGGACCAAACACGCACGCATCCTCGACTTCGCGAATATCCCCTGGTCCACGAACCGCGCAGCCTGGGCGCCGAGCGTCGCGTTCAAGAATGGGGATTATTACATGTATTTTTCTGCCGGTGACGGGGCGGGGATCGGAGTCGCGAAATCTACATCGGGCAGACCTGAGGGGCCGTATGAGGATGTCCTCGGGAAACCGTTAGTGGGGGATGTGCTGTTCGGAGGAGAACCGATTGATCCTGCTGTTTTTGTGGATGATGTTGATAATGGTGGAAGGGCGTATCTGCTTTGGGGTGGGTGGTCACATGGTCTAGGCGCGGAATTGAATGAGGATATGGTTTCGCTCAAGACGGAGGCTGTGGAATTGACGCCGCCGAATTATGTGGAGGCGCCGTATTTGATTAAAAGACGGGGCGTTTATTATTATATGTATAGTGTTGGAGGGTGCGTCTCTCCCCCCTTTTTCTTCCCATGTTAACATACTTGCTAACACGATCAATTTATTTTCGGCAGATGGGGTGACAACTCCTACGGCGTCGAATATGTAACATCTACCACCTCACCACTCGGCCCATTCACGAATACATCAACACGCATCCTCTCCCCAGACCCGGACATTGCGCAGGGAACCGGTAGTAATGGCATAATACACATTCCCGGCACAGATGAATGGTACATTGTGTATCATCGTCGACCGCTGGGTGATTACGATGCTAATCATCGATATGTATGTATTGATCGGATGGAGTTTGATGATAGTGGTGCTATCAAGCCGGTTAGGATTACGAGGGAGGGTGTGAGGGCTAATCCTTTGTGAAGTACGCCTGTATCTTATATGTCGGTCATGTAACGTTGTTCTTGATAGAGGACCTCCCAAAGTATACATATATGTTGCAGAGGACTGAGGTCCAATCTATATACCCGAAAGGATAATATCCACCTGAAAGAGTAGGAAAGGCCGTTATCTTGATACATCATCGAACATTTATATCACACAGAGTGATACTTTACTCCTTGAAGAAAAAAGAGGACCTCGTCTCAAACGTCGCCGAAACAGCCGGATCATCGCGATCCAACGGCGCCTCACCATCAAAACATCCCGGTCGAACAACCTGTAATTTCAACTCAGGATCTTTAGAAAACACTTTGAGACCAACGACGCAGACTGCGTTCCATGGATTAACACTTCCATCTCCTCCTCCGTTTGGTGGTGGTGGGCCTGGAAATGATGCGGTAGATGAAGGAGAATGCTGTGATGGTGAATGTTCGGGTGGCATGTCGAGATCAGAGTCGAATTCAAAATCTTGCAATAATTCCATCATTTCTTGGTAACGGTTGGCGCTGGTCTTGGGATAATCTGTTCTGAGCATTGGTTTAATCGGTCGGCTTGATACGCGTGCTCTTCGTGTTCTTGGCGGCGCAGATTGTAGTCCGTTTCCAAGATGTGTACCCATCATCGGATCTAGATTGTCATGTCCATGTTGGACTTTGGGCGTCAACTCTTCAACTTCTACACCTTCAGGCTCGGCGTGGAAGTTCTTTTCCGCTACTACGGCTTCTTGAAGTCGTTCACGTCTCATCATCCTTTCTCTCCTTGCTTGCATCTTTTTCTCTCGTATATGCTGTTGCTGCAGTTTTTTCATGGTATGTTCACGAAGCTTTTGTCGTTCAAGGAATCGCTGTCGTTCCTCGCGTTCCTCGCGCTCTTTCTTCTCTGCTTCTGTCTCCAATGTAAGGCCTTTGGTGTGAGCTAGGTCATATGATAGACCAATCTGAACCAGTTTTTCGCGTCGACGCGACGCAGTAAGCCGTACGACATCTTCAGGACTGTCCACATTCTTCCGTCTATAGGCCGTCACTTTTACCAGGACACAATATCTTCCGGCATCAAGAGTAATATCTGTATTCACTGATCGAGACATCATATAGTTAGTGCTACTGCGAACGATGTAGTCCTCTTCGCCTTCCTTTTGGAGTCGAAATTGCAGCGTAAAGTCGTATTCCCCTTCGAGGCCTCTAAAGTATCGGGTGTCGAGCTGCGACAACACAACGACTACCGGGCTGGTACGCGAAATTTCGATGACAAACTTCTCGTGAGCATAGTCTGCTGACCACGGCACGTTCAGACTCATCCACTGTTGAGTGAGTGTCCATTCGGGCCCGAAAAGCCGCGTCCGGTCAAAGTGTTGGTACTTTTTAAGAAGGTCTTCGTACGAAATCCAGAATACCTGAAACGTCAGTATAAACATTTAAATTTAGTATGATAACATACCCCATCGTTGCCAAACTTGTGATTAAGCAACTTCATCCACTCTGGTGTCCACTCCTCGGAACCGTCACTCCAGGCGCCGCTCCATTCTTTCTTTCCCCAGGGGTTTCTATACGAGTCAGTCCAAGCTCTTTCAGCACGTGTGTCGAAGTAAGACCTACCTTAAGCGAAGCAACCTAACTCCATTGATTTCCTTTGCCTCCATGATGGAGTATGAGTGTCCTTCGGAAATACCTTTGCGCTCTCTTGGTGGTCCTCGATATTTTGGATCCAGCCAATTCGAGAATATACCTGTTGCGCAACCGAATAGGAATTGTTTATTGACATTCATCAACTCTTCCTTCCAGAACTTGTCTTTGTCCAGAATATTGGTCGATAAGATCTCGGAGGTCACTCCGCCTGTAAGATCTTCAATTGCCTCTCTGTTAAAGTTAGCAACTCAAGTTTTATCTTCCGCGACTCGGTATGTAATAACATACCCAACGAAACCACCCTCAATTGCAGTGTAATCTCCATGAGCCTTGGCATACGCCTTTTCCAACAATGGAAGCCAAGTCTCGTTATCGTCCGAGCACTGTGCAAAATACAATGCTCGCGATCCGGTTTGCCAGACCTTGCGGTATTCCTCCTCTGTGTCCTTTCGATTGATATCGTCCCAGATTGGTCGTTCGTCAATCGACTCGTCGTAGTCGGCAGCGCGGAGATAGAGCTTATCATCGATTATACATTGTTGCCATTCGCCGTCTATTCAGAAATCAGAAATTAGTCGGAGTCGTTCCACAGAACGATAAAACTAACCTCGATAAAACACAAAGCCGTATACACCAACTTTCTCGTTTCGAGCAACACATAGTCGGTCAATCAGCCCTTCTTTGTTTCCCATGGTACACAGAGCAGCCATAAGCCAACAGTCTCCGTCTCGTCCCTGGCGCACGTCACCTGCTGTCGGGCCGTTGATATAAAATTGCGGATGGTCGAAAATATCCTGTAATACCACACAAAATTTAGTCGCTTCGTATCCTCTATTGCAATGCCAGTACATACCGTCACTCTCTTGACACCTCTGGGTCGCATTTCCATATTCTCCTCAGCCAACCCATCTAGACAATTCCTTTTTCCAGTTTTCAAATCGAATTCAATGTCAAAATGCGGATCACTATATCTCTGATTAATTCGTTCGCACTCTTTGACTATGCGCTCGACAGCTATTTCGCATTCCTTCCTGGCTTGCTCATAGGATCTCGCGGCGTCCGCTCCCTGAACGACGCCTGTCGGCTGTTGTGCAGCTTTACTGCGAGCATAGGGATTGTCGGGCAAAATGGTAAAAATCTTTCCGGGGTACCTGGTGTTGAACTGGTTCCAAAATTGCTTGATTGTGTCTTGAGGTGCTTGGTTCGGAGGAGGTTTATTGCGGGGGGTTCGGCTGCTTGATCGAGGCGACTGCGAGTATTGTCGCATCATTTCGATCTCGTCTTCTTCCATTTTGCAGAACTTTGAATCGTCCGTTAAATTTTGAGAAGATTGCGCAATCGCTATGCGAAGGGTTGTTCAAGGCGACTGATTGATAGGAGCATGCGCAAATTGATTAGGAACCGTGGTCTCCGAAAAAAACGATCGTAGCTATGGTGCAGTCAAGAATCAACAGTCAGCCAAGATTCTTCGGGTGTTGGTTTCTGTAAAAAATTTCACGACTGCAGTAACCTCAGTCTGGCCAGCAGACAGTTTTTAAGAAGCCCGCCTCGCACGTCGCCATGACTTTTCGCAGTCCAGAAATCCCCACATAGCTGAACGGCGCAGGAACGGGGAGACCGATTTAGCTTGAAGGTAAATTGTCCAATGTGGTCGATGGGATCTAGAATGGGGAGTGGAATCAACTAAATAAAAAGACGCGATCAGCTGAACGGCGGCTGGGTGGAGCAACGCCATTGGTGGGCTTCGGGCCGTTTCTCAGCTAGCCTATCGGGCCCCTTTTCGTCCATTGATTTCAATGGATAGAGACTTGCAGCGTTCATTTTATATTCTTGTGGTGTGTTGAGAAGATATTCGGAGCTGAATATGAATATCATCAAGTCAGCATTGAATTGGGGAGCGACACAGAGATGTTGAGGATTGAAGGTTGCACTCTGCGGTAACCACCCAACGCACGGTTCCTCCTTGATAAAGACAACTTAGACAACACTAGTCTGAGTCCGATGTCTGTGTAGAGTCCGTAGACACTTGGCAGTTTACTCCATAATGCATGGGGTGCTCCTGAAAGATCATTGTGATTGTGATTGCTCATCTTCGTACATATCGTACTGTGGTCGACTTCTCATTTCTGCACTCTGTACTCCGTACTCCGTAGACAATATCGGTATCCCGATGACGTATTGTTTTGATTTAACCCAATTGGTAGGGCTGATTGGCCCCCATGTTGGATTCGGAGAGTCTCAGCTCGACTACCAGTCTTGTTTGTAGGTATCTGGTTGTACGAGTAGTTTTCTTGCCATGTCAAGTTGTTGACATCTTCATAGATTTATCCGTCGCCAGTTGGAGTATGTAGAATCAGGAAGAGCAGTGACAGGCAAGGAAAGAAAGATAGAGAGAGGAACATGACTCCCAGCCAATCACCATGCTTTAACTGACCCACTGACGCCCGCTGGGTCTCGTGATACGCGCTTAAGCTCACATGATTCTGCACTATTCCTATTGCAGAATAGTCTATCGATAGGCATCCAGTGCCTCCACTGTCGGTTTACTCCATACTACTTCAATATCTTCAGTCTCTGTCGATAAATGTCCTCCTTTGAAAATAATGGTATATCTGACAATTATCCTAGTAAGAACAAATGCAGTATCATACACGGACTGCTCCGTACTTTGTGTTGTTTGTAACCCGTAGCTGTCACGTAATCCAGCTAAGATAGACCAAAGTGGTTAAGTGCATCTCCTCGTCATGCGCCCCGCCAACTTCCGATTACTACGGAGTAGACTTTCTTCGACAGAGATATCAACCATCACCTCTGCCTGTTGTGAGTTATCTTGACACGAAACAATCATCAGGCACAAGGTCACAACAGAGCTCTACTGCTTGATATTTCGTTCTCATTCTCTTCTCAACTTCTGGCTGCTGTTACGTTGTCAGCGCATGAGGTCTACAAGGTAAGCCTCCCCACTCGCCCGGCTGATTGCTGAGACATCCACTTTGTTAACGCTCACCCTGCTAACTCCATACGTTGTTGTGCTCTAACCCAATAGACAATTAGGCTACATTCCATTTACACCTTCACTACCTACGCTCCCCCACTGATACAACCACGATCGAGTACTACAATTACATACGTATTGGGCACCGGACTTATTCACTAGCCAGTTAGTACCGACCCCTCTTCCGTTATCGATAATCCCCGATAAGTACCTCGTCCAGGCAGAGATCCCACTTGTTTGGTGGCCTGGACAGTTACTTATCTTCACTTTCTTTCACCAAGTCACTCACTCTTATCCTCGTCTTCTGTTGAGTTCCTCTCCCTCTACCATCGTCCAGTACTCTTTTTCTTCTTTATGTCTGATTTGGCTATTTCGGTCCCGCACAGCTATCAGACCCACCTTCATAGCCGTCGTTGCCTGCTTCCATCCATATATTCATTGCTGCAACCGCACGCTTTCCATGACATCGAGCAGCCCGCTTCTGCTCTCGTCATATTGTCGGCATCATGGCTAATAATCAGGAACCGAACAGCAACTTCGATCCCAGTGCCACTCCCCGACTTCGATACCCGACCTTCCCTCCGTTAAGCCGCTCCGTCGAAGAGTGGTTGTCTCAATCACGACCGACCATGTCAACCCCCAACCATCTCCAACACGAACGTCCGTCTAGCGCCCTCAGCGAGAGTTGGGCTACCCTTAGTGTTTCGGACATACACTCTGAAGATGGAACTCGTTCCGAACAAACGGATATGGCTTCCCTCATCGACCAGAACGGTCCGGATGATGTAGCTAGTCTCGATGATCGAGAGAGCAGCAGTTATGGCGAAGATGACGTCCACAACCTCAATAGTGAGGAAGAGGATGACGTGGATAACGAGGACAACGAGGATGGGAAGAGTGCCATGTCAGATTCACAAGAGCTTCCACTGCCTTTGTTTGCTCGTGAGCTCCCATCAGTGGAAGACAGCAACCTCACAACCAAGCCCTTCATGTTCCAGTCATCTGACTCGATTGAATTTTCGGAGCCTGAAAATTGGCCTGAGGTACAGCGGGTTCAGCTCAAGCACACAATCAACATTCTGAGCGATGAGGAAACTGCTGTCTTGAAAAATCAGCTTCCTATGAACCTAGATGACTGTCAGCTAGCCATCACCGTGCAGCAGACTATGACCAAACAAGGCTTAGATCTAGACAAGCCTTTCCGCGTGCTCTACATGGGTAACCCCGAGTTCCGCAACATCATTCTCGATAAGATTGGCGACGTCTTAGTTTCGAGCTCTACCCGTAGTTTGGGAAGCAGCTCAACCGAATCTTCTCGATATCATGTGGTTCCTACCTCGTTTGGCGTTGGAGCTACACCAAACTACGCTGAACTTCTACCTATCCATGTTCAGCTGATCGTCGACGAGTGCATCGGTGCTATCTCAGACTCTCACCGCACCCCTAGTGGCACCGACATTACGCTCACCTTCAAGAACCGTCCATCCTGCTCGTCCGTCTGGACTGGTTCCGAGCATCAGATCCAATCAGAGACGGAGTGGACCATTCCTGATCTTTCAATCTTTCTCGTTTCGGATCGGGATGATGAATTCAATATGCGTGCTAGGCACCTCGCTCAGAGCTTCATGAAGATACACGGCATTCCTGCTTTGATCATATCAGAAGAACCTCTCTGGAAGAAGCCTGGTCAGCACCTCTTCCCATTTGACCATCAAAGCCTACATCTCTGTCTGGAATCTCGTCGTGCTCTTACAGGAGAGACTGTTGTTGTGGAACGCTACCCGATTGATGTCAAGACTTTTGAGTCAATAGCCCCGAGCCAATTGAATCGCCACCTCGCATCACTCTCAGAACTGCGTCCTAGAAAACAGTCTGCAGGCTCTGCAACTCTACCATCGAAATCTATCGAGCCGAACCTATTCTACGATGCGGAAAAGTATCCTTCGTCGAGCTTTTTGTCTGCATGCAACGGGCGTGCTCAGGAGCTTGCGCCTTTGCTACGCGTGTTGATGCTATCGATTGTCCTCGCTATTTCGGTGTCTCTAGGATATACTGCCTTCCGTATCGCGGCTACTTTCGTGTTACAGGTACTCGGAGGTGCGGCCATATCTTCGTCAGCTGCTAGTGTCGTTTCAAGCACGATCACCACAACGACAACGGTATTTCCCTCTGCCAACACCGGACTGGCTTCACTTTCACTTAACCCCCATTCTACTGATTTGAGTGAGCGATTCGAAACGCTATCCGTTTCAACTGTGGGCGATTTCTCCGATATCTCTAAGCTGCTTGAGGACCGACCAAACAAGAATGACGGCTTTCAATTCCAAGTTGTTGGTGACTGTCATGTAATCATCAAGCAGCCTACAGCAGCAAAGAATGTTAGATTCGACGTTCGAGTGACACGGGCAAATGTCTCATTGCCTTACGAACTAGAAAAACTGTTCGATGGTGTTTACACTCTTAGACTGAATCGTGAGGACGCATATGGACTTGTCAATGTTACTGTATCCACACGGTCTAAGCAACCTCGCGAGGAGACCCTCGAGGTGGACTTTGGCACACCATGGTTAAAGATTGAGAACTGGAAACGGGCAGCACACGCAGTATCTTCGCAGATCAAGAAGGATTTGGATAGTGCTCAGACTGGTCTTTCGGATATTTATGCTCGTCTTTCCACCGACATCCAAGTGTGGATGGGCGATGCCGTCAAGAAGTCGCATAACATTCGAAAGGAAGCAAAGTCCCTTCGCTACGATAGTGGAAAGCTCAAGGCCGAACTGAACAAGATCATGAAACAGTCCAAGGAACTCGGCGAGTTAGTCACTCGTAGCGCCTCACACCAGATCGATGCAGCTTCCGCAGCTTTGGAGAAGGTCCAGAAACAGAGCCTCGCCATGAACAAAGCTGCTCATGGCCTCCTCGAAGAGACTTCTAGCTTCTTGGGTACTCGCTTGAAAGATATCGACGGCCTGGTACACGATGCCATCCCTTCAGATATCCTATCCCGAGCCCAAAAGTCTGCAAAGAAGCTTACAGCACACAACTTCTGGCCTCACCACCGCCCATGAGACTGCACACTAGAACATGATCTACGATCAACGGATGAACTATGACGGATATGGCGAATTGGGTCTGATACGGTTTGGTTTGCTTCCTCTTCTTATTTGCTCTTATTTCGAAAGGATAATGTTTATGGGTTATGGGTTATGGGAAGCGCATGGGAATGGGTCGGTTCTTTATTTTTTTTTTCTCCAATATCAGAGTGCGAACAGACACAGATATGGGCACATTATATCAGGTGTTTTTATGCTTTACTCTTGCTTTACTCTCTTCTCTTAACTTATTTACTTATCGATTAGTACTTGGCTTATATCCCTAATTTAGTAGGTCCTTATATTCTAGTTGACTAATTGCGCATCATAAGTTCATAACCACGCCGTATTTATGCCTGCGTGGAAACCCTCTGGATAGATATATATATACTCCGAATACATATACTCCGGATACATATCGTCCGGGGTAATATATCCTCCGGATCAATAGACGCTTTGGATATTATGCGCGTACAAACAATGGTAGTTCTATCACCTACCAGCTTTTTAAGTCCTCATGCCCTTTGCGTTGTGTCTATGTCTAATGCGGATGTTCCTTATGGTGAGTAAGTTGATGGCCTAGAATAAAATTAATAGACACGTAGTCCTCCTGCTTGGACTTTTCATGGGGCAAAGAGGGGTATTTAAGAAGGCAGTGTCGGCGTTGTTATTCTGCACTGTGCCACTTTCAAGCTGCATGCTGTGTTCTGCTTCTGGCCATATTTTGATGCTCATTGGCTGATTCACGGAGCGAATCAAGAGTAGGCATGCGCAGTCGAGCTCTAGCTCTCTGAGGACTATGTTGTACAGCCTGTTTTTCTTGGTTGCTGCCCAAGTGACTCGCTGATTTCTGAACACCGAGAAAAAACAGTCAACCAAAGTATAATACAACTCGCTGCCTCAGATATCTACTCAAAATTTAGCGACGCATATTGGCTCTAAGCGGACATCACAAGGTTTAGCATTATGTATTCAGATTGAGAATTTGATGATGGACCATCTGATATTCCCCCAAAACCCTCTCCACTTCTGATCGGAAATTCGATTGCGCATAAGCCACATCACCTGCATATGGTAACCTATGCAACTAACGTGGCTTAGCTAACAGCACACACCAATAGACAATAGTTTCCAGTAGTAACACTGCCCAGGTGCCTATAAACTTTACTTGAGAAAATCTTGATACCCAGCTGCCCAATCATCCGGGTGAATCTGAGGTGGAACTGAAGTATTCTCTGGGGAACCTTTTATCCCGTCTCTTCCTTCCAATTTTCAGCCTCACATCCAACCCTCGACATATAATGGATTTTCTACCTCTTCCTCCTGGTGCGCATGCGTCGTCATTCGAAATCGAGATTGAGCATGTGAAAGACATTGCATATGATGATGGAGACTTCTCAACATACCCCGAGCGCCAAGGATGGACGGAACGAACTGTGGGGGAATGGCTTCATTTGTTCCAGAACCCTTCTCGAGAGTTCACCAAATTCATGGAACGATGGCTCCTGTTCGGGATTGTGAGCCATTTATTTCGGGGTGCTTACAGCTATAATGATTTCATTCGTTCGGTTGGGGATCCTCCACGTTTGGTTCTGACAATGATGCCTCTATGTCGTTTCCTTGAGGCGGAAATTCAATACCGAGACGATGTTTTATGGGCACCCCTTATCGCCATTGTTCTGCATGGTCGATTGAGTATCTCAGAAAACGATGGAGATTACGACGAGCACAATTTGCACATTACGCAAACCCTGATACAAGGAATCAAGGTTAGGCGCTTCAAGGATCCAAGATCGCCTGAAATGGCATTCATCACGACTGTCTGGCTGGAAGTTATGATGTCTTGGTTATCGTTCCCAGACCCCCTTGACTTTGTTAGCACCAAAAATCTATCAGGCCAGCACAAAAGTATAATCTGGAAACTTCTTCGACAGCAAGATTGGTGCCCGGCGAATCTTACCACTGCTTTCCATCGTTTTAACACGTCATCTCTTTATTTCTTACACGCCATATCGCCTCGACATTCGGGAAAAGGTCTCCATAAGATGATCAGTGTGCGCACGGCAGGTCAGTTGTCAGAAAGTGATTTTAGTCGACTCCCCTCTTCTAGCGACCTGTGCAGTCCCTTCTTCTGTGGCCTGAATCAGCTCAACGACCAAAATTACGTGACAGTGCATGCCGACGGGTGTGACGGGTGCCACTATGCTCGAGCAGATTCTGAAGCACTTTGCCATATATTGAAGAAGCAAAAGATCCCCTTGATCGATTTCGACAAGGCAGGAAGTATCACATTAGTGGAAAAGGAACCAGAAATGGCATATATTGCGATCTCCCATGTTTGGTCGGATGGACTTGGCAATCCCCGTGAAAATTCTCTGCCACTCTGCCAGTTGCGACGACTCACGAGGCACATCAAAGATTTGAGAACCCACGGTTGCGAATCTTCTCTTTTCTGGATCGATACCATATGTGTTCCACCAGATTCCGTCGGATTAAAGGAAGCTCAAGATTCTGCAATAGGTCTCATGCGAGAAACATATGAACATGCCACAGCAGTTTTGGTGTTTGACTCTTCACTATATGGTTCGGCAAGTCTTGGTAAATCGCCAGCTGAAAATCTGATGAGAATTTTTTGCTCCAGATGGACTAGCCGACTTTGGACATACCAAGAAGGTGTTTTAGCAAAGTCACTCTATTTTCAATTTTTGGACGGAAGTCTTGCCCTTGAGGCGGAAATCAAGAGACTAAAGGCTGAAGCCAATAGAATACATCAATTGACTATAGTTCGTCCACTTTTGAGAATGTACGATGAAATTCGCTTTCTCGGAAAGCCAGAATCATCGTTTACCGAAAGATTTGGAGCTATTTTTTCGTCCCTGGGCGATCGAACCACAAGCGTGCCTTCTGATGAGCCCCTCTGCCTCGGAGCGCTGTTAGGACTGGACATCTTTCATCTCGCACAAACCCCGCCAGAGTGCAGAATGCAAGAGTTCTGGAGGATGCTTCCATATGTCCCAGTATCTGTTGTACATTGTTCCCTGACAAGACTGAAAACTCACGGGCTTTCATGGGCACCGAAGACATTTTTGCGTTCTATGGATAATCAGGATGCCACTGGTGTTCCATCACATTGGTCCTATTCCACGGCAGGTGATAAAGAGACGGGCAATGTTACAGAAGAAGGGCTTGTCATTCAGAAGCCAGGACTTCTTGCTAGAACAGGATCCATATTCATAGGACCGATCATGTACTTCAAGTTTGAAGAAGAAGATACTTGGTACACGGCCCGGATTCACACACAGGCAGTCACGGATGCCATTCCATTCAAACATTTCAAGTCCGGAAATAACTGGCATTTTAAGTTCAAAGCTGGACCCGAAGAAAGCTTTGAGTATATTGGCATCATTCTGGATCAGGCCTATGACATAGAACAACAGATGAGTCAGTCAAGCCCTCTGATGAGTGAGGATACTTCAATTGGAGCTGGGCACGATATAAGGGGTCTTTTGGTGGCCATAAAGGAAGAGAAAGATGATATCATACATTGCCGCTACTTGTGTCACGCATACTGGGGGAAGACAACTGGGGAGCATGAACTTGCTGTCCTAGAAAGTGGGACGCCTTCTGGGACTGGATTCTATAAAGAGCCTTGCATATGGGATGCCGAAAATGAGCTCTTTATATCTGCAGTTGCGCAGAAGAGATTGGCCAATCAATATTGGTGCATTGCTTAAGGCAGTGTTTCCCGGTCTACCTGCCCCTGGGCATACAGAGGTAGTTCAATGTTTCTCGGCTAGTATTAGCCAAGGTACTCGGCAATTGATTCTTCTAGTTTTCTGGTTCACGAGAGAGACAAATAGAGGGGAACTAGCACTTTAGAGAAAATATGACGAATTAAAAATAAAAGTAACAAGGAACAAGAAAGGCGATCACCTGAGTTCTACCCGCCATTGTCTACTGTCATTCTAAAATTTTCATCTAGGTAGAGAGTCTTGGGTGCCAGTCTATCGACTTGGGAGTCCAAGTATACCGATCTAACCCAAATTATCGAGATGCGGAATGCCACCAGCACTTGGGTAGCTGGCCACCATAAATTTGAAGCCTAAGGTCATCTGCATGCAAATTCTCAGTTGAACCCTCAGAGGAATCGGTATCTAATAGAAGCCTACATAAAAATGGTACACAGATATAGTGTCAAAGCCAAACCAGGACTGCGTTGAATCTCGAAGGTATACATATGTATGGACACATTGAGAATAGGTAATCAACACACATGCACATGCGTGCTTGAAAATCAGAGGTCATGTCTGTGAAAGGATCCTGCCATTGCTTGGCACATCTTCGGATGACTTGATCATATTGACGTTGTTCGTAGTATCGGTTCCTCCCTTTTCTGGTAGCACAGCTCCAAGTATCTCGTTCCACTGGGAAAACCCATCCTTTGATGTACACTGCTGATGATATTTTCGCCACCAATTTTCATTGCTTCTCTGAGGAAAAAGATGCCAATTCACCATACACTCCTCTTCAGCTGGGGTGAGATCGAGACGGGCATAGGTTGCGGCTCGGAAATGATCGGTAGAGTCCTCTCGAATAAGCCGCATGAATCGCCCAACCCGATAGCGCTGTGCACCTATCTGGTATCCCACGAGCATAGTGGAAGCCAGGAGTAAACAGACAATCATAATCTGGCATATCAAAGCGGCCATGCCAAGTGATACCACCAGAATGGCGAACAATAGCCACCCGATTAGTTTCATCGCTGTATATAGCCTCGGGTTGGGAGGACTTGGCTTTGTTAAAAGTGAATTGACAACTATACCCCTGGTGGTCCTGATTGTCACAACATTCCCCCCAGGAATCGTCAGAAACAATTTCACAGGCTGGTCAGAGGTCTTGAACCCGCTTTCCATAGAAATATCCAGTCCTCTTCTATTTTCGTAAAGCGATACTTGACGAGTTATTACAGAGAGGGCCATGGAGATAGTTGCAATGAGGCTCCATGCATCACCCATGAGACTAGCGATTGCGATGGGACCTATCGCGGACAGTATACCCACACCCAACGTTAATAAGTAGATTCCCAAAGACTGAGATGCGTAGTCAGAGGTAATAATTATCGTGGTGCTGCATGGCGTGAGCTTTTCACAAAGCAGCCAACGTGCAAACCAGCCGGCCAAGTCAGTTGCCATGATGCCATCTGTGATATTATAAAGAGCGAATCCGGGGATTGGCTGCGTAATTTGATCGCTCGCAATTGTGTTTGAGGCAAGAAGAGGAAGCCATTCGGCAAACCGATTCCAAACAAGCTGACCCACAATTCGGTCCACTTGATCAGCTCCAAGTAGGGTAATTAAACTAAGAGCATCAAGCCGGAAGGGTTGCCATTCGCGAAGTTGTTGAAGTGGTGGCATTGGAATCGCAATATAGAGAAATCAATTATTTTCGTGGATTATCTCCAGAGGATGGTTTGAGATCGACTGATCCGAAGCGGGGGAGTGCTTTATGACTCAGCCTGAGGTTAATGCAGCTGTTTGACATAGCGAATGAGGCAGCGCCACAAACCACCTGCACCGCCCTGGGGCTTTCTTTTCTAGCCTCTTACTAGCCTTAGTCTAAGATATCGTCATAAAGCATACTCCTACAGGCAAGAAAAGACTTGATGTCCTCAAGTATATCAGTGGGGTTGGGAAATCCATCAATCACCTGGAGTAACCTTGGAAGCGACGATGGCCGTCCTAACTTTTTAACATTTGTGAACTATTTCTTACCAGCCATGAATGCCATGCACACAGTAATCAATACTATGCATACTTCCAACAATGTTAGACCTTTCCAAGGTTCCATCAGACCCTCCCAAATCGTACTGATCAGTTTAAGAAGTTCTCTTGCACATGGAAAGCTTGAAAAATTATGAAGGCTAGAGAAGAGAAATACACATTTTATCAAATCCGAAAAAAACGAAAAGAAAGGAAGAAGCATCTGCAAAAATGACCGACACGCCTGCCATGCCTCAACAAGGTTTCACAAAATTTCACCGACCGGGCCGCTGACCTGTATTTTCTGTTATTTGATTGATTTGGAGCTTCAACATCTTGATGATTTGCTCTGTTTTGGATAATTCCTCTGCCCCACAATCAGATCTTTGAGTCAACTCTTCAAAGAACCGAATTTCTTCCTCGACAAGGTCCAGCGCCTCCTTGCCTCGGCCCTGGCTGCCGATCGCAGAAGTGAGGTTGATCAATGCCGAAAGGGATATGGGATCGTTTCTACCGTGGTGTGCTCTCAATGGCTCAAGCTCACGGCGAAGCATCATCTCATAAGTTTGGGTCTTGCCCATACTCATGTAGACATTAGCCAAGTTTATAAACGCCTTGTGAGTTTCAGGGTGATAGCGGCCACGCACCCTGGCAGATCCTTCCGCGACTTCTTCCAGGATTTGTACGGCATCCCTAAGTTTTCCCTGCTGCCGAAGGGCTACTCCTAGGCCGTTCAAGCTGGCAAGCGTGAAATTGTGGTCTCTCCCAAGGAGCCTTTCGAATCCCTCGGCAGCCCTGCGGCACATATCTTCAGATGCTTTTAGCCTGTCGTAGTGCCTCAATTGAATAGCCGTTTCATACATCTCCAGCAAAGATTGTTGGGTGTCATTCTCGAGAAGCTTCGTTCTTGCTGCCTTCACTTTGTCGTAGAGCTCCTTGGCTTCTAAGCTTTTTTCTTGCTGGTGGAGTACCCTCGAGAGATTAAAGACACATAACAATGTTCTCGGGTCATTTTTTCCAAAAGAACGTTCAGAATCATCTAATGCCTCTCTCAGTAGTTTTTCGGCACGAGAATGATGATCACGGCGCTGGAGGCAGATTGCAAATCCCTGGAGGGAGTCTAGAGTCTCTGGGTCATCGCGCCCTAGAACTCCCTTTCGTCCTTCCCAAGCTCGACCGAAAAGCTCCTCTGCTTCTTCAAAGTTGAACTTAGATTGCATAATCTTAGCAAGATTGTGAAGGCCCCTCAAAGTGCTTTTACCATTTCTTCCTGCTATACGTTCAATACCTGCAAGAGATTGACGACTCTTTCTTTCCGCCTCCAGGTAGTCATATCTGTCGTGTAATAGGATCGACAAATTGTGCATGGTTTCAAAAGCGTTCAGAGATGAGCTGCCACCCGTAGCTTCATATCCCTTCAGGACTCTTCGGTATTCCTTCTCGGCCTCTACAAACCTCCCTTGCATTTGAAGAACGTGTGCGAGACTGCTCAGCATTTGAAGAAGGAGCTCATCATTTGGCCCAAATGTCTTCTCAAGCATCTGGACTGAGTTACGCATGTGAATTTCCATCTGATCATGAAGCCTCTGCTCCTCCAGGATCTTCTCCGGGCTCTTGATTTCCGACAAAGTCTTAGGATAGTCGTCCCACAATTTCCTTCTACGTGCTTTTGCCTCCACAGAGACTACGGGACTTTCACAACAAGTGGACGACTGTTCATCAAGTTTTTTCTGGCGTTCTCGAATAGTTTCCTGAGTGACATCAACGAAGTATATATGACCCTGTTCAATTCTATGCGACTCAGCGTCTGATTCTCCATCAAACACACGGTAGCATAAGTCACATTTGAGGATGGAGGTTTTGTTGTCAAACGTAGGCGCTGGTCTTTGGCCGACGATGGCCTCTTCCTTTTCTTGAGGTTTTGGGCTATTTGTTGCGAGCTTTGTAAGCCTTTTTCTCTCCTGCGAGTATGTGCTTTCGTTGGAGCCTGATTTCTGCCTACGTATGTTTTTCTGATTATCAACGTGAATAGGCAACTCATGTTGAGTTTCACCTGTATACTTTTCCATGTCCGGTTCCTTTCGTGATGAACTCTGTTCTTGTGTAGAAGAAAACTTCGAATCTGAAAAGAGCGTGCGTGCAGTCTTCCAAAATTCATGGTTTGTATCTTTGGT
Organism: Talaromyces adpressus; assembly: GCA_002775195.1. Lineage (NCBI taxonomy): Eukaryota > Fungi > Ascomycota > Eurotiomycetes > Eurotiales > Trichocomaceae > Talaromyces > Talaromyces adpressus. The sequence goes on from NHZS01000229.1 coordinate 31,021, forward strand.
GTCGTCGTTTTTTGGTTCCTCTTGATTCTGATGCTCTCCGTTATTCGACCCGCCCTCGCGGTTCGATGCCTCATCACTTTGTGGGGGCGGATCATCTTTGTCCTCTTTCCTTTCTTCTTGGAGCTCTATCATGTGCTTGAGTAAGTCCGCAAATTTTAAGAGTCTCTGGTGCGTTTGAGCTTGTTTGCGAGCCTCGGGGGTGTTCTCTATCGCCAAATCAGGCAATGCGTACATCGCTAGTGGCTCAAGGTGGCTAGCCATATGAACTTTGAACTCCTCATTGTTCAAATCCAGAGAGCAAAGAGGACATCCAAAAGAGGTGTATTGAGGAAATTCAGAAGCATGCTCAATTGTCAAATGCAAACCCCATTCGTCAAAGCTCGCATAGAGTTTGCTCGCTGTTGTACAATCCTTCGCAACACATATGTAAGGGAGGGCATCATGAACAATATGCTGCGTCCAATCATGATCTCGAGTCAACAAAAAGTGGCAGTAGGGACATTCTGTCGTAGCTTCATTGTCTTCAAAGTGAGGAGACGGTGGGACACTGCAATGAATTCTCACAGCCGCTGCATGGCCTGTGGAACAGCCAATCTTACCGCTCCTCGCTTTGTCATCGGCCCAAACCTTTAATATAGCTCTTCTTTTGGATATAGCAATTCCAAGACGGTCAATAAGGTCTTTCCTTGCGTCTGGAAACTTATCATGGACAAATTTTCTATCTGATGACTCCAAGCTCGTGATATATGTTTTTGAAACCCCAGAGAGGCGCGATTTCGGCATGGGTTTCTGGATTGCCGGCAATATTTGATCGAAAGAATATGCTGTTTGAGATATGCCAGATAGAATTTTCTCAAGCTCTGCATGCACAGTCTTCCGTATCTTGGAGGCCTCTGATGGCTCACTGCAGTCGGGTTCGTTCTCCTGGGGAATCGAGGGTTGCTTTAAAAGGCGATCCAGCCGACCGACGAGGTTCTCGAGACTGCTTATGAGCCAGTGGAGATGACTGTCAAGATGGATGCTGTCTCGGAGCCAGAACTCGAGCGAGAACCCGGGGGTGACTATAAGATCCACTTGTGTTCGCCATGACTTCAAATCCTCTAGCAGGTTTTGCCATTTCGCGAGGGTGTTTTCATACTCTGTCAAATCACCGCATTTCAAGATGCCTGAAAATTGGTCGATAGTGTTTTCAAACCGAGATAATATACAATTCGCCATACTCAATGTGGCTGAGAGAAACAATGAAATGCGCTTTCGTCTTATGTAAAGTCAACTTGCTCGGTCGGGCACCAAGAGAACTATTCGGGCGCCTGAACCCCGCATTGGAATTGCGGCTCAAAACTGGAACATTTGTTGTCATGGTCTTGTTGACGATGGAAGAACAATTCACCTATTGCTATGAGTCGATAGTAATCCCCAAGATTGAAACACGTCAAATTGTATACCCCGTTTTCATCTTGATAAAATGCCTGGGCTTGAAACCATCGGAACATCGATAGGCATTACTTGCCACCTCCAGAGCTACCTGCAAAAACTCTCACCGTTCAGCTATACAGATGAACAAGATTGCTTTAGAGTCGACAGTTGCCTCGTGGAGATCAACACTCATCTGACTCTTATACATAACGCGATTCTGACTACACTTGCAAACGCTATCGATGAAGACGAACTTGCAGAGCTGCTCAATGATGTCAACGGGAAAGATTGGAAGAGTCCTCTGATTGAAAATAAGGCACAGAAGGGTCTTGGAGTCTGCTATAAATCTTTTTGCATTGAGAATTCGCGGCTTCGTGTTTGCCTCAATGGCCTTTCTGAAATCTTGGGGCTGCCAGTTCCTGGCCAGACTGAGGTATGTGAATCCACCTGTTCAGTTCTAACTTGGCTTGTTCTGACATTTCATAAATCATACCAGGGAAAAGGAGCCCCCTTACAGGTTCCAGGCGACTTTGACTGGTCCCAGAGACAAGATTTATCGACTTACAAGCTAGAGAAAATCAACGGCGCGCTGGAAGAGATAGGCGATGGGCTGCGTCGAGTCGAAGAAAGTTTTCACTCTGGATCGGAGGTAGACTTCGGCAGAACCCGCAAATGGGTCCAACCCTTGGACCCATTACCCGACCCGCGATAACCCCACCCCGACCCATAACCCGCAGTGGGTACCCATTGACCCATCAAAACCCATTTTTGCATAGAATACAGGTCTTGGCGCTCATACATAGTAAAACTGCTTCCTAATCCAAATAAAATACTGTCATTTATCAACGTTCCAGCCGTGACCTTGTTCGATGGGAGTCAATAGTGTCATGAAACTTTAAGAAATTTATCTGTATCTTAGTCTAGTTGAGTAAGAAATGATTGCTTGTGCTAAAGTGGAAGCTTAAATCTTTGCTGCCTTGGTGTTTCCATAGCATTCGAGTCTCTGAATGTCGTGGGTGCTGAAATATATTTTGGGGGTAGAGCAAAGTAAATGCGTCTTCGCGATCATATAGCAATGTGTACTCGAACAGAGATTTTAACCTATTCAAACTAAATCATATATGTCAATCAAGACGATCGAAATATCGCGTTTATGACATTGTTTTTTACTGCTTCATTTAATCAGCATGCGGCAAGTTAAAATCGAAGTGGTTTAAGTAAAACCCAGGCCTGCGTGTTCACGTGCGCGTATCTCCAAGGGTTGGGAAAAGGTGCAAGAATAATGGGAATGGGTTTTCGATGGGCTCTTGCCTACTTGTCCAATTAGCAAGGAGTCAAGGATGTATTCTTTTGATAAATCGACTTCCTTGTCAGAGCCCTTACCACTAAGTGAACAATATTCCCCTGATTCTGTACGTATCGCTCTTCTCTTCTGCATTTTGCCATCCTTCTCAACCCTCTGGCCCCCTTTCGCCGTATGTCTCAAAGCTAGCAATCTGACTTTGCTTCGTCTCTCTATGGCAGTGGGATAGACAACCTCGCCTATCTTCCACATTCGAATCTACATTGCTCAACTGCGGAACCATCTGGCAGCCAGCCGACGTTTGACTCCCTTTATTCAGATTTTCGTCGACCAACCGTACCACCCGTGGTCCCTTCCTCGCTTACACACGTTGGCCCTGATGGAAGAAAGGCATACGTTCTCTACGAGAAGATGTCTCATGACGATTGGGTTGAATGGTGGCTTCAGACGGATTATGGTAGCAAGAGTAATATTCGTTGGAACTCAACCCACCAATCGGCCGTTTGGGCTGATTTCAACCAAATCGCACATGGTACGAACGGGGCGCCAAAGGTTATGTGCAGGGCTGTGGAGTAATCTTTGAGCACCCATCCAATTTGGTCTTTACAGATTAGAGCAAACGGCAGCGTCAGGGCACCTCAACGATGGCAAAGCATCTCAAGAGCGCGGCCTGCCAAAGATCAAAGGGCACGAGGGCGGAAATCAGTAAGTTTCTACAGAAAACGGTTAGTTTATATCCTCATTTAAATTTACCTCCTCACTAATTCGATTAGAGAGTTTCAGGAACGTCCAGTTCAAGTAGGGTTTTCTCAAGAGGCCTGGGAAGAGGAGATTCTACAATATGTTACTGCTATCCGTCTTCCCTTTCATCAGATTGAGCATCCTAGGTTCTTAAGCTTAGTTCGAATGGCTCAATCTGCCCCATCTCCTCTTGTTCCCTCCGCGACAACCATCCGGCGTCGACTACAAACCTCAGTCAAAGAACGGCAGCAGGATATCCTCCGGAAATTTCCTTCTAATGCCAAGATATCGATCGCGCTTGATTGCTGGACCTCTCCATTCTCGCAGGCGTTCATGGCGATCACTGGCTATTTTATCCACGCAGACTGGGTATATCGCGAGGTCTTACTTGGCTTTGAACCCCTCCACGGGACACACTCTGGTGCGAACCTAAGTATTGTTGTCCTAGATACCCTTGAGGAGTATGGAATATAAGATCGGGTTTTTGGGTTGACAGCCGATAATGCATCTAATAATAAGACTTTGGCTGATGCTCTCTAACAATCTTTTCCAGACGGAACCCACATAATCCGAATTCCATGCCTTGCTTATGTTATCCAATTAAGCCTCAACGAGCTGCTTGGATCTCTTAAGGCAGTTCTGCGTAATGAGGCTCCTGAGACGCGGTGGAAAGATGAACAATCCTGCGAGCGAAAAATTGTTATTACCCTGGCCAAGGTCCGATATCTTGTTATCTATGTGAATGTGAGCCTACAGTGCTGGGAAGCATTTTATAATCTCCAGATAATAGGAAACATACTTGTGCTGATTTAGGATGTTAAGACTCGCTGGAATTCAAAATTCCTAATGCTCCGTCGTGCAAAGCGGCTTGGACCTAATTTTACTCCGTTTTGTACTAAGTATGATCGTGAAGATCTCTTACTTAATGATGAAGAATGGCGCCAGATTGACTACCTTCTCTGCATTACAGAGCCATTTTTTTATCTATATAACCCAGCTCAGCAAAACCCAAGCATCGCGCACTATGTGTTTAAGATTTATAACACGCTCTTTGGGCATTTCGAGCAGTCAATGTAACAACTTTGCCGGAAAAGGATTCCCTGGAAAAAAATAGATGCTAAAAGCGCTCGAGGCTGGTCGATTGAAACTCGATGAGTATTACTCTCAAACTGACAGTGTACGGGGGCATATCTACGCCGTCGACACAATGCTTGTGCCGGCAAACAAGTTTCAATTCTTCTTGTCCGACGACTGGGATGAGAAATGGCGCGACATCTATCGGAAGGTTATTGAAGACGCTGTGGCCCCCTACAAGGAACGCCTTTCCAACAACAATGCATCGGGCAACTCTCCGATATCAAGCAGACCAATGTCAAAGCTTGACGAGATGTTGGATGGAAGTGATTATCAGCCGAGCATAGGGACGGATGGGGTTGAAACAGTACCTTGACAGCGGCGGGTACCAACATACGCTCTCCGATCCGCGTCCCCGGATCTTGATACTGATTAGTCGACAGACGTCGTCAAAATAACGCCTCTGTCTTTCTGGAGAGAACCAGCGCCGCTTTGCAAGCCTTGCTGCCCTTGCCCGAGATGTTCTCTCTATGCCTGCAACTGGCGCCGGTGTCGAACGCCTATTCAATACTGCTCGAGATATCCATTATCGACGAGGAAGATTGCATAGCGACACAATTCAGGAGCTTATGATGTATCTCTGTACATCGAGATTCGACCTCGAAGATGAGCAGGTGGCCCTACTAGAAGAGTTCTTCTCCAGCGAGGAGATTGAAGCGGCCAAGGAAGAGAAGGATGATAAGCCCGATGAGATCGAGTTGGACCCAATTAGTGATAGAGAGGAAGATGATGCGCAACTAAAAAATTATTAGGATTGAGGATCCAGTTGAAGTTACTGAGCCGCCTCTTCCTTCACTTGAGGCCCACACTCAGTTACGTGCATCAGGGCGCAGGCGAAAGAACCGTGAAGATGATATGTTTGAGTACCATTAGGAATAGTGTCATCAGTCGCTTCATTTGAATTAATGATCCTTTACTTCACTATAATTTACTGTCTATAGCTAACAGATGCAAGAGAGCTGTAAGCAAAATACAGAAACTTACAGAAGTAAACTGCACAAGTTATGCAATCACGGGGTTGTCCGATGGTTTGCATTGTTTGCGACCCATTCGGGTACCCAATGAGTCCTGTGGGTTGTCCATCTGAACCCATTACCCATCGCGGGTTGAAGAGTTGGACCCAAAACCCGACCCATTTGCGGGCCTCTTAGCAAACTGCAAAGACGAATCGACCCTTCCAAACCTGTTGACATCACGGCAGGCATTCAGCCGTTCCACAAGCTAACCCAGTGGCTAACCTACTCATTGATGGTGCCCTCTCAAAGAATCTTAGGGATGAAATGGAAAAACACAGAGTCCCTGACTGCTCTCGCAGAATATCGCAACGGTGGTCTCTTCATCAACCTAGGGGCTCTTACACCGAAGGAAGAATCCCTTGAGCGAGGTATCAAGGCATCTGGGCAAGAGTTGCCTCTGTTCGACGCGGGCGACGATGTTATCGTAGAGTGGCGCGCTCTGACTCTAAGTTTGTTGGATCGTGTATACGACATTATCGCATCCCGTTTGGGCCAAGGCGTTCATCTGACCATGGCTCAGGTCCTGGAGGCTGGAAGCTGGAAATCTGGAAGAGAAATTGCCGCCATGCGCCGGCCGAAGACCAAGTCAAGCCCGATTCTTATTCAAAGCGACGGCACCGTGTTTTGACACGAAACCCAAGCTCTATCATATAGTTTTTAGAGGTTCAGCACAATACTAGAGGTTTCTGTCTGATGCACTATCTGTACACATGCTAAATGTTGCATTGTATCCGTTAAGCTGGACGTAGCCAGCGAGTGTGTAAGTCGAGTCGTATGGACGTAGCTAGTCAAACGTGATGAGCAACTTAGATCGATATACTGGGCATCGTTGAGCTCACTCATATGGCATATTCATTTCTCACGATATCGATTGATGGGCAAATCATACGGTAAAACGTGAAGCATTTGGAATCTGATCAAAGTGGTGCTGGAGGATCAATCCAACTGGTCGAACTAAACTACCTACCTAACTACCCTCGGCGATGGATAACTACGTGTTATGAAATCAGCCTATGCACGTTTTAACGTTATTAGGCAAGGCGCACAAAATAACTATGTTATGAGCTGACCTCATGACCGTGTTCGGGCGAAGCCCTGACGGATATTAGTTTCGATAGACTGTTGTTCGGCAATCCCAAGCATGAAGCTATTCTCAACATCCTGCCGGATATTGACCATAGCGCTCGCTGCCAATCCTCGGCCACCCCGACAATCTCGGACATGAGGCTATTCCTAGAGAGAATCCTGTCGGAACCTCCCAATCCCCCTTGCCTATATAAGATTGTATGCGCGTGGTGAAGAACTTGTTTTCTTTCTATTTCCTTTCCTCATATTACGTTTTGTATTCGAATATGCCCTTATAGTGAGCATCAGGCGGGACTAGCCCGTAACATTAGGTAACGTAACATCGTCACAATCACAATTATTCCATTGAGAAGATATTGCCTTTGTTATTTGACGAGAGTGTTGAGGCACCAGGTATACCCGGTGAAGATAAATAACGCTAACCGCACGGCGGTCCTAGATATGGACGGGAACATTCTGCCAGGAGTGGCTGAAGTACTCGGAAAAGAGAATGGTGTTGATATCGCTAAAATATCCTGGCTCAGTGACAAGGACTAAACAAGGCATATGGATCCATGGCGGTATACATCACCAAAGGAAGCGATGCCATACGGCTGCTGAGAGACCAATATTTTGATATAGCTGGAGAATTAGTATACACTAGACCTTTTGAACCGTGGATAGGGCTGACCCAATGTTATAACTGTTAAGAGATGGGCCATAAAGCATTCTTCTGCAAGAAGAGCTAGACCTGCTCTAAATGTCAAGAGAAAGGACATTACCACAGCACGTGCCAAGTAGTAGTCTTAAAGTGTGTTCCTTGCGGAGGACCTTATAAGTAATTTAGCAAAAACTATCGATTACGCCTCATACAGTCTAATGCGTAAATTGCTCTGTGTACTATAACTTAATGTGGGCAAAGGGGATATGATATAATAGAGCTTAATGAATGATGGCAAGATTAGAGACTATGGGGTGGTGGTAGTATCTGAATTATATGTATGGATAATTGAGAATACTATGGTGACAAGTCTGATGGGACATAGTTACTAGATAAAGATGATACCCATAGAGAGATTGCAAGAGTTGATTCCATCGCGAGATTGCTTGAGCCAATGATAATGATCGAAGGATTGATGCCAGCGATCAATTAAAAAGGCAAGGCAACAAAGGGGTATCCCGTTGTAGGTGGTCAAAGGGCTTAGGTAGGGCTCCGAGGTCCCGTGACGGTGCCGAGCTCAACCTGCCAGGCCAACTGGCAGGTCAACGACTGTCACATCTTAACAGTCTTAGCATTCTTGATTTTCTATAGCTGGTATGTGATCTCTAGAGCCCTTACTTCTTATAATGCTTAATTATAGCCTATATATATATAAAGTGCAGATCTTTATAGCTATGAGAAAAAGATTAAATGATTAATTATTCTTTTATAAATCTAACTTCGTTATTTAACGCTGTATAGAGGAAATTCTTCTTTCTGAAGCACTCTTTTAATCTTATATATCGAACTAGATTTGCCTGTATACTCCTTAGAGACTATTAAGAGATTTGCTAATGTACCTGCCATAGTCTCTAGTAGGGTGATTTTATAGTTAGAAATTTTTGGAACTACCAGATATGTTTGGTATCTGAAAGAGAAAATGTCTGGGGGAAATATAACCTTTAATGATAGCATAGAAGGCAAGAGGTTTTTAGAGAAAGTCATGGCGCTCTTGCTGGTCAAACCGTGAAACGAGTTGGGGGATAGGAGTTTCCTTCCTACACACGGCTACGGCCACCAGGAGACTCCAAAGATTGCCACCTTCTGCATCCCGCAATTTGCTGGCGATCTTGTCCCCAGGGAAGAATCTATCATTTTATTAGTCGCAAAACCTATAACCAAATGAACCAGCTTCAAAAGTACAGTTGCAGCCTGCGGTCAACATCTTCGGCGAGATTGTTCACATTAGGATTTATATGATTATATCCTGAGGCCAGTGGGTGAAGGTCTCTTCCAGATCTGGAATGACGGTGAAACCCCGCATAGAGCGCAGAAGACGCTGCCGGGGATTCGTTTTGAAAGCCATGGTGATAACAAGTGCGCAGAGTGCTGACAGGCTCAACCTTAACTGGATGGAATCATGGTGCCCTTTATCATGGCTCTAGCTCTGTGGGCCGGTGGAAAAGCTCGACTTTTGCCGTGTTAGCCTCATTTTGTGACCCATATATATTGTTTGGGCAGATCGTAAGCACCCCACCCGTTTCACTTAAGGTCGATTTCTAAGCGTGATGGGGGCTGAAATCAAAACGTGTAATTGTCAATGCAGGTTAGAGACACCATTGATACCTCGGTACTTTACATGCATGCATGTATAGATGTTTGCGTGTATGTCTGTATGTAATGGAATGGAATGGAATCAGGAATATGTAAGATGTGCAAACAAAGAACCGGTTGAATCTGAGAGACATGGTAGCACAAAGAGGTGATTCTCCTGGTCAAGCGCAAAGCCCCTAATATATAAGCGACATCTAGACTAGTCGGCACGGTACGTCAAACGTCGCCGCTCCCCTTTTCACTACTTCCCATTCAACCAGACGTCGACTGTGATGACTTCCCTACTCGAACACTGACGGATGATGCACTTGCTGTCACTGGAATCGTCGAGTCACTGGTCGACGAGGGCAAGCTAGTGATATGGTGGTATTATTGGGAGTGAAGCGATCCCCGAGATCCTTAGCCACGCAGCCCGCCAGGCCCAGGGCAAAAGGGGCGGAGTTATCTATCTCTTCTAGTACTGTGCGTTTATCCTAGGTAAAGGGCAGTCAGTCCTTGGGACGTTCGGTGAGTCCCCGAACAATGACCTCAAGGTGCGCTATTCTATTTATATAGCTAACTCCTTTCCTAATATTTTGTCACATCATCCCGCTGAACAAGCCAGTAACTAGCTTGATGGCCGTATCTGTATCAAGAACGGGGCCAAGACGCTGTACAACGACCTGTTCGATGCCGAAGCTGAACTGTGGGAGTCGCGCCTCATCCCTCAGTCCTACAAGGTCCAGACAACGCCTATTACTCGTTGTGCGTATGAGTACATCCCATCGACCTATCTCACTTGTGAAAATGATAAGGCAGCACTACCTCAGTATCAGGAGGTGTTTGCGGCCATGGCTAGATTAGAAATTCAACGGTGCAACGTGGGACACTCACCCATGTTCAGCCAGCCGGGGATGCTGGTGGAGCGAATCTCGGCTGTGACTGACAGATCAGCGGTAGGGGCGGGATTAGCTTGAGATAGACGGCCTGGGTTCGGCGATAATTATGATCGGTTGCAATGCGTAATGGGCGGTGGATGCGATATTAGACAGGAGGGATTATCAGTATAGAAAATGGTCGTTCGAGTGTCTTCAAGATAATATTAAGGCACTATTACTAAAAAACAAACTGAAGCTTAAATAACGGAAAGAATCCTATCTTCATGGAACCTACTTCTTATACGTGCACAGACTCTAGGACCGGAGTCCCAATATGAGAGCAGGTATGAGCGACCAGAAAGTGCTGTTAGCGTCGAATTGAATAAAGTGGAAATTCCGGTTGGTCTGGAGAATGGAAGGAGTGATGTTAGGGGTTGTGATGTCCGTTGCGGTTATCGTTGCTTGGGGGTAAGCTTTCGCCACCGAAAGGCTCAGGTGCCGGTGCCGCAGCCTATATCTAGGATGGTTTTTATGGGGGGCATGAGATGAGTGGTATGGAGACGGACGTTTAGGGCTAGAAACCAGATCTTGTGCTGGATATCAAGACGAGTTTGTTCGTCCTAGGTTGAAATGGTGTTAAAACTGTTGTGATTGAATGAGATATGGGGGAACCATAACGTTTCATTGGACCTGGTCATGATGTAGCTTGAGGAAAGCTGCTCGGTCATGGTGAAATCGAGACTTATGGTTGATAACTACAAAAGGACAGGGAGACAACGATTCAGGGAGAAGCTTGTTGCTTGTTACGGGCTAGTCCCGCCTTTGTGAACACACTATAGGGGGCATTGCAAAGTAGAAAGTACGTATGAGAAAGAATAGAAAGAGAAACAGGTAACATATCGCAATGAATACAACTAGTTATACAAAGATCTAGGTCACTCGTTGAGACTTTAGCGAACGGACTATAGGGCCTTTTTTCGGGGTGCATCACCTGAGCTAGTTCGGGGCTTGAAGAGATGTATCGATATATCTGGGAGTCCATAGATACTTCCGGAATATTTCCTAATGAGGGAATAATGAATATATGACTGGATAGGCCTTGGCACGGCGTCATGAGGGTTTATCCCGAATCCTCTGCATGTGTTCAATGACTGGAAAGGGGAACCCTTCCGCTCCCCTGGCCGTTTCACGGGGCAAAAGTCGCTCGCTAGATAGCTGTCACGGCGTATCCTCATCGAAAGGAATGGTAGAGGAAAGAGAATGGGGTGATCATTATACAGTAGAATTCTGCTCTATGTGTGAAACCTGGAATATATAAGTCGTTTATCTAAAGAGAAGTAGGCAGTTGAAAAAGATAAGTTAGGAATACGCAGAAATGCGAGGCAGATAAAAACGCGGATCCGGCGAATACTTTCCCCGCCGACTGTAGCAGCTCTCAAGTATTGATATATTAGCCTGATTGGATTTGTGACATTTGGATGGCTTCCACGATCCCCCTTCAACTTGTTTTCATAGAGTATCGCACTGACCATGGCAAGCCCAGTGTATATGAAGAAAGAATGGTATGGCTCAGCTCTCCCATCCAATATCACAGTTCCGCTTCCTACGGCAGCTGAGCTTGTTTCCCTCTACAAAGAAACCAATCCCCATGGTTATACCATCAGCGTTCCCTAACCCCCCGGCGCCGAATCACCCGTATTCTGGATCAAGTACGGATCTTCGATCGCTTGGAACGAACTTACTGGACAGAAGATGGCACATGATGGCTTACGCGCCGTTGGGTCACAAGTTAGGGCGCCGGCTGTCTATTACGGCTGCCATGTTGCCATTTCATATAAATATGATCCCGATGGGTGGCCCGCGCACCTGACGTGCGTGGTGATGGAATATGTACCAGGGAGAACAGCTGCCCAACGATTGCAAGATGCAGTCGACGACGATGTAATGAAAGACTTCATATACTCAAGGATAGCCTTTGCGTTGTCAGAGTTGCATCGCATCCCGGTGCGCCAGGATTCTCGGCCAGCGGCGGTGAATGGAGGGCGCATTCGTCACGAGCTCTTTGATGAAAACCAAGCTTCGCTCCACTACCGAAATATAAGTGAATTGGAGCAACATCTCGACTTGGTACGGTACTGTATACAAACTGGCGCTGAATCTGATCACGACTAATATTACCAATTCTTTCTTTTCCTAGTTTCTCACCATGACAAATGCCCGATATCGTATCAAAAATCTTGCACAAGAGCCTATGGTTTTCTGTTACTCTGACGTCTGGCTAGACAATTTCATCATAGACGACGAGGACCGGATTACCGTGGTGGATTTCGAAGATTCCAGCATCCTGCCATCCAGCTTTTCCAAGTTTATACTCGCCGGAACTCGAGACAAGATAAACCGAGATATCAGACACATGGTAGTTATACCGAAGACAGAAGGTGTTGACAACACGTTTGCCTTGATTGCCCTGGCACGTTCAATGATGATGGGATCCGGGTCCTTTGCAAAGGCTGGCCGAAAGATCCTGGGTTACTATACGGTAGATGAAGATGATATAGTGGACAAGGTGGTCACAGATGCGCAAGGGGTTCCGGTGTGTGCCTTTATGGAGCCGTTAGTCCCGCCAGACGTTCCTATATCAGCATCACTGCCGCCGCCGCCACCACCACCACTGCCGCCATTCGAGCAGGAGCTTCCGGCGTCTTCAGGAGTAGCTGCGGCTGGTCGCGAGCTAGAGGATTAAAACGACCAAAGCTCATGTTAGAAGGTAAGGAGAATTCACGAAAAGTCCGGGGCAATGCTGGTTTGTTCGGTCAACATCACAGAAAGTGGAACAAGACATGACCATCCGGCTTATATTATGGTAGTTCTCAGGCTGGTACTTTGTACAGATCGTCCATTTGCAAGTCTAGTCTCTTGCTATAATCCTAGGTAGTCATTGTAATTTGGTTGCCCTATCACAGGCCACGATAACGGAGCCGGGCGGATTCAACCATTGATATTATGCTTACAAGAGAGCTGCTTGACGAGTGAGTGAGCATACATATGTGCTCCTATATAAATCTCCATACAGATATATGCTGAACTTATAGGTATATGAGCCAGCTCACCTCTATATGCTCTTATACAAATTCAATGTTCTCCTTACAAATAAGCTAGGCCGACATTAGAGTTACATGCACTGAGCTAGCACTTGAGGATATATACAAATTAAATAGCTTAAAAATAAGAATTCATAAAATTCAGCTTTTGGACGCATTTGCAATAGTTGGCGTTAAGTTGTCTACGTCGATTAATCAGCTCGTTTAGTTGAGCATCATCCCTGTATGTAGCAAGAGCCTTTTCTCTCCAAATTTCCCATTCCAAGTCTCCGTCAACATCCAACGCTTTGCGTAGACCTCTAAAAATTCCTAGAAACCCTTCCCAATCAGCGAGGTCATATCCGCAACAAAAATCAAGCTGGTGAAGAATCCGTCCTTCCCTCACGATTTCCGCAAGGTCTGCATGTCCTTTGTCCTGTAGTAACTGGGCAAAAACCAGCTCATCCTGACCTAGTTGATTATTGTTCACCATCATAGAACTCCGCAACGGGGAGAATCATTACTGGAGAATTGAAAGCGGCGGATTTGGAGTCTGTATGGGCCCATTCCCAGTCCAGAATTCCGGTGATGTTGTAATCATCATCAAGAAAAATGCGGTCTCCCTTGTTATCTGCATGCCTCAGGCAGAATCTTCCATCGTCACGATGGCTATGTCCTTCGGAACAGAGTCTTGGAGAAAGCGGTGGATCAAGTAGGCATCAATTGCTTGCGGAGTGAAACACTCTTCTCTCATAATCAAATCTAGCGTCAATTGAATGCTTGCAAGATAATACTCCTCAGACGAAGTAAATGGGCCCATAGGCAGCATGCGAGAGTCCTTATAGTCTCTTAATGGTTCCCGTGCAAAAGACCCAACGTGTTCAGTGCCTGGTCGGTCAAAGGAGCCCATCAAATCGAACGAGAACCGCTGCAGTTCGATGTATATACCTGCCAGCTGGGTCATGACTTTCCTTTGCTCTGGTGCCGACGAGAGGAGAGACCAGCACAGCAACTGACCGGCCAGCTTTCCTATAAGAATATTCTCAACTCCAATAGGGTTCTTTTTATCAAGATTATAGTCATATACCTTAGCAACCGGGACTTTGGTATTGCTCCTCAGGAATTGTAGCGTGGCGACTTCACTGCGCATAATGTAAGCTCGTAGGTCTGCTGGCGGCGAAGTAGCATTGACTCTCCGAATACGAGAGAGCCAGCTGATCCCATCCTCAAACCGGATCTCAATGTGATAGTTCATGCCGCCCATGACCGAGGAACGCGTTGATCTATCATATTGGAGAGACTGCTGAGGGATAGTGCACGGAACACCGTTGTGCAAGAAACTAGCTCGAGCGAGGAGCGCGGTCACATTGACTCTACTCAGGACTTGCAGTCATCTCCTTTCGCTCGGCTTCGCGAGCTGCGGGGGTCGTATGATTTCTCGTCCTTCTCAAAAGATCAGTTCATCGTTTTCTTAAAAGAAAGGTGCTATTCGTAAGCCCAACGGTTTTGCGCTCACCTCCCATCTGGGGCATTTATGGTGCTCTGGGCCAAGATGTTTCGCACAGAGATGACGATCGCAGAGGATACATTCTCCATAGGTGCGTACTGAAGGCTTGTCACAGTGTTCAAGATTACAATTCCACATTGCTGTTGGAGGCATGTTCATAGTACCTAGCTGTAGTTTATTGATTGTATCAAGGAGGAGATTTTGTAGTCGGACAAGAATTGCTTCTTATTTCGAGACAAACAAACAAAAGAGGATCATGTGATCTCATATTGGTGGTATTGGTCGACATTAAGACTATCTATGTACATACACAGGTCGCAATGTAGAAGAAGCATATCAACACCAGATAGCTAGCTAACTTGATTAAACGCTTTCAAAATAGATCAGACAAAAATGTATCAACCAAATCCAAACAACATGCTGATCCAGAAACAAAACAGCCCAATTAAACAATTATTGTACAATCATGCATACATCCAAAGACAAGGTCATACCATCATCAATCCATCCCTAAGACTAAGACTCAAGCAGAAAGTCTCTTATTCAACTCCTTGACCGCCTCATCAATGAACCCCTCAACCTCCACATCTGAAATAATCGCATGTCTCCTATTAATCTCCTGTTCAATCTTCTTAAAGTCATTTCCGACGCCCGGAGCGCGCCATTCGTAGCAGTCTCCAACGAATCGACTACTCTGAACAAGGAATTGGCATCGCTCACGTCGCACGGCGTCAAAGGTCTCGAAGACTTTCTGTACGTCGGCCACGGTGGTGACTTTGTCGGATGCGAGCATGGACGCGAGGATGGCGCTGCTTTCGATACAGAAACCAGCACCGGAGCCGTGGTGAGGCGATGTAGCGTGCGCGGCGTCGCCGACGATGCAGATGCGGCCTTGGGAGAAGCTTGGGACGGGGTGGTCGCCTAGGTCGAAGATTGCCCACTGTATATCAAGTCAGTTACTTATGCCGCTCTGATGGTTAAGAGGCGACTTACGATTTCCAGGTCAGGCTTGGTGAGTTTCAAGAGTTTCTGGATGTAAGGTGCCCAACCCTCAAAGTCTTTTAGAAGGTCTTCTTGACGAGCGGGCTTGGTCAAGCGGACAGGGTCCTCCCATTCGTCGGTGGTTGTGCGGAAGGCGACTAGGTTCAGGGTCTCGCCCTTGTTGACAGGGAATGTCAAGATGTGTCCATCAGGTCCCATCTGCATTATATTAGCGTTGCTCAGATTCATATTTCTAGGGATGAAAGGGCACGAACATGCATAAACGAGTTCTCAGCCATCTCCTTTCCAATAGCCGCAATGGCATCTTCCATGGGCACCAATCCACGATAAGCGTATTTGTGCGAGTAACCAGGCCAAGCACAAGGGCTATTTTCACCAACCATGTGTCGTCGCACAGCAGACTTGATACCATCACAGCCAATAATCGCATCAGTTTCAGCGGACGTGCCATCGGTGAAATGAAGAACCAACTTGCCGTCTTCGGTGGCAGGCTCATCAATTGTAGTAACGCGTTTACCGAAATGCGCCACCCCTTCAGGGATCAAGTGAACCATCTCCTCCAAGAACCGAGCACGATGAACACCATTCTGACCTAGACTATTGGAGATAGTAAATGCTGTTTCGGGCAGTTCCTCAGCGGTCAATGGGCTTCCATCAGCCTTGGTCTTGCTGTATCCATCGACATAATCAAACCAAACTTTTTGTTTGGACTCCCACTTGTTGCGTGTAGCGACTTTCTTAAAGGCTTCGTAGACTCCGTCGTGGCAGATTTTCATGGCTCCGACGGCATTGGGGCTAAAGCTGACGCCGGCACCGATTTCGCCAAAGGCCTGCGCGGCTTCGTAGATTGTTACTTTGAGGCCGCGGTGGTGCAGGGCGATGGCGAGGGTTGCGCCTGCAATGCCGGCTCCGATGATGGCAATTTCGAAGGTTTTGCTCATTTCGTGTATTGATACTTTGGTATTAGATATAGGTAGTGGCCGTTGGATGCTTGAGATGTTATCGAGTGGGTTTTTTAGGTTGCTGTTGCTGTGTTATTGGGTTCTGTGTTGTTCTGAATCAGTCCATCGAGGACATTCAACGTCCTTATAGCCCGCTCCATACTGTCTCCTTTCCAGTTGGCTCGCCGACGTAATGCCCAGAAGAAGAGGGGGACAATATCCGCATCTCCAAAATCAATGAAGCTGTGATAGTGCTAAGGTGGGGTAGCAGTCGGAGAAGGCACTGATTGGTTGACCAACCCTTAGGGTTACGGAAACTTCCCCGCAAGGAGTCCGAAAACGGAATAGCGTGCGGATAGTCTACTGAGCATTTCTCACCATCCGATCACGTCCCATCACTTTACTCTACATCTCCATGTCATCGTCAATGTGGGCTAGGTATATGTATCCGATTGCTGGAATATGCAATTACGGAGTCGGAACTACGTATGTTCAAGTTATTACCAACTCGGGTCGCTGCCGAGCTTTCTGGGACCAACGATTGTTATGTTTAATGAGATATCCAGACGAATTAAGGGGATACACAACGTTCGAGAAAGATGCTATGCGTGTAGTCATCCGATGACTCAGAACAACTGAGATGATTTAATTAGCAAGCCAGAAGTAACGGTGATGATGATGATGATGTGTTCATTCACTATCAAGGAAGGCTTGGATCGTGGACTTCGGAAGTCATGCCGTATCCTTGACTTTCGATCATCAAGTAGGACCTGGGTACCTTGAAGCCATCAGCTGTCCGCCAACTTCCAACTACTGACTGAATGCATTAGTTGTAGCCCTCCACAGTTTGGCCTGGAGTCTTGACATTTTCCTCCAACTGTTGGAAAAGGTATTGATGGGTGACCTTCAGGATCTTCAATTGTGAATACATAGCCCTCTGCGCTATAGACGAAGACAAAATGTCAGGCGCAAAGGCCATCGATGCGGCTCTTCTGGTTGTAAGCATACGCTACTCTCCCCGAAATAGCAACTGAACAATTTAAGCTTAAGTTGATTAAAGATGGATTCGGGGGTAAACAGACCAACCGTCCAATTATCTTTGACTATCTTTGACTAATAGCAAGGTTATGTCGCTTCAGAGCGGTGTGCATGGAATAGCAAATATTAACTATTGATAATAGCCCTATGCCCATGATAGGCCAAGGCCCGACTTGATCGAACAATAATGTATTCTCCTAACCCTAACCCTGATATCACAGAATCGCCACTTGTTTTGCTGTTACTAAAAGCACGAATTTGCAGACGGTAATGTGGTAAACATACCGAGTCAAACTTTTATTACGAGACGACTATCCAATCATATCAATTAACATAATACATAGTCGTATTTTATGTATGCAGCTGTAAGCACAAGCGGCAAAATGCGGGCGGTGTCCCGCGGCGGGGAAAACAGCCAAAACAACCAACTCCTTTTACACAAAAAAATTCCTTGTACTAGATCTACGCCAACCTCCATCCATCTATTCTCACCTTTCTGCTCAAGAAAAGGATATATCACACTCTCTTGTTGTCCTTCCATCTATAGACCAATTTACGAATAATTTCACAAACCAACAAAATGGCTGACACTACCGAGACCAAGCCCGACCCCACCACCACCTCTACAGAGGAGACCACCCCTGCTCCTGCTGTCGAAAAGACTGAAGGAGAGGAGAAGTCGGCTACTGAGAAGGCTACCGACGCTGCTCTCGGCGCTGCCACCAAGGCTACTGATAATGTTTTCTCCATGTTCGGTGGCGGTCCCAAGAAGGAGAAGAAGGAAGAGGCTGACGATGCCGATGAGCCATCTGGATCATCCAAGGCCAAGGCCGCTGAGGAGGTAAGCTTGCAACCTTATGAGCTGAGTGCAGCTTTTTTTTTGTTGTATCGTCTCCGTCGCTGCATGCGCCTGAAGGCGTCTATGTGCGTGTGCGGGGTATGACTTCTTTTAACATGGTAACTAACAGCTGATTTATAGGGAGAAGAGGAGGTCGAATCTCCTGAAGTCCACTTCGAGCCCGTCATTCACCTTACTGAGAAAGTCGAGACCAAGACCAATGAAGAGTTGGAGGAACAAACCTTTAAGATGCGTGCAAAGCTTTTCAAGTTCGACCGCGAGTCTCGTGAGTGGAAGGAGCGTGGTACCGGCGATGTCCGACTCTTGAAGCACAAGGAGAACCAGAAGACCCGCTTGGTTATGCGTAGAGATAAGACCTTGAAGGTTTGCGCGAACCACTACAGTATGTTCAGTCATCTTTATTGTGTTATTTTACGGGGCTAACTCTCTCATAGTTGTTCCTGATATGAAGCTGTCTCCCAATGTTGGCAGTGACCGTAGCTGGGTGTGGAACGCCGCTGCAGATGTCAGTGAGGGTGAGCCCGAGGCTCAGACTTTGGCCATCCGTTTCGCCAACAGCGAGAGTGAGTGAACCACCATCACATGCAAGTACAAAAACTGACTTGGTTAGATGCCAACCTCTTTAAGGATGCTTTCATCAAGGCTCAGCAAGAGAACGAGAAACTGTTCTCTGCAGAAGCTTAAACCACAATAAACAATATGGTCATGCGCAGTCACCCTTGAATATTCAAATGTTCTTATCTGCGCCCCAACCCCCATATCCCCCATATCCCCGATTCAAACCAAGACACTCGCGATTTAATTTCTTCACTCCCCGGTTATCGATTCCCTTCCTTTCCCTCCCCTTTCCTTGTTACATGATACATACCAATGCTCCGGTGCGAATGAATGATACCGTGTACGACACTTACGACGGTGACGATGGCATGGAACAAACCAACGACAAGGCAAACTTGACCGTTGGTGGCATCGTGATGGCTGTGGTAGAATAGGTTAGAGCATCAGCTTCCAGGATATTTGATATACACAACAAACACAATGCACAATGCACATATTGTTACTTATATCCAATAGGCGTTTAGAGGACGTAGTCAGCAAGATAGTTTATAATTAATTCTATGTTTGAGTGCCATACTGTATTCTTTGACTCGGAGGGGAGTGGCTAATCTGATTGGCGCAGACCAACCCCACCAAACACATCGCAGGCTAATCTCTTTTTGACCTGGACCGGCCTCATCTCCAACTTGGACAACTGCGCGCGCAATTCAGACTGTCTTTGGCCATCTTTCTCTTTGACTCACTGTCTTTCTCTCAATTTGCCCTGTACTGCTTTTGTATAAGAGCAGCCAACTCTAGGGTCTTCGCATTCCCATTCTTTCAAAGAATCTTCGTGGAAAACCAGTGCAATACCTAGCAGCGCCGAGCGCGTTTCTTCCCTGCAACAAGCTGCCCAGAGCTTAATAGCTTTCTCTCAATCCACGCTTGAAGGACTGCCCTGACTGCTTTTCAAGATGCCTGATGTAAGTGATGGCCTCTGGCAATCTGTTCCCGAACGATTATAGCTTCAAGAAGCTGCATGTACATGTGCGCGTCCTGGATGGACCTTTGATGTCTATACAGGCCCTGGACAAGCTCTGTTTGACTCGTTGGTAGCTCATGTGTAGCATGAGATTGTCCTACGCGGAGATCGCCTCTTCTTCGTGTCTCTTTCAGACTCTCTTCTTTTTCACCTCAGTTTTTAAAACTTGAAGCTGATCTCATCAACACTTACAGGTCAAGCGTACAGTCAAGCTCGTGACGGAACAGAGTATCATGTATGTCCTCGAAACCCTCATGCGCACCCACCCACTATCAGTCGAACCGTCGCCTCGTCCTTTTCTTCTTCAATAACAAAGCTAATCGGATAAATACAGCCAGGGCCGAGATTCGGGCGTGGAAGGATTCCCTCTTCGATCATGGTCGATTGAGATCTATCTCTTGAACGAGCATGGCGAGGAAGTACCCGCGACTCTGTTTGACAAAGTGATTTACCGTCTGCATCCTAGTTTTGGTGACCGCGCAAATCAGAGTACGTCTTTCCCTCTCGTCCTACTACTACAGTTAGGGACCTGTAGAGACTAACTTACCACTTTGCCTGAACAGCTATCAAAAACCCACCTTTTCGCATCCAGGAAGAAGGATGGGGTGAATTCGACATGCAGATCGGTCTATACGCCGACAAGGAGCACACGATAAACCACGACCTGAACTTTCAGCAGTCTCGATACGAGTCGAAGCACACAATCGTACGTTGAATAAGACGAGGAAGAAAAAAAATCATTGAAGAGGGACTTGCTTTTCTGACGAAATTAGACTTTCAAACATCCCAAGGCAGCTCTGCTTGAGAAACTACGAGAATCTGGTCCGGTTCCTGGTGATGAAAATGGCGTCAAGTCGAAGCGCGGAGCTACTGGTGAGGAGAGTGTGAAGAAGAAGAAGAAGACTGAGAAGAATGTAAGTATTACAACCTTGCTTGGCAAAAGAAATTTTCTCTTTTTCCCTTCTAACTTGTGGCAATAGGTGGACATGGACAAACTCGCAGACGGACTCCAGAAACTCGGCGAAGACGATCTGTTGCAAGTCGTCCAAATGGTCCACGACAACAAAGCGCCAGACTCGTATACAGTGAACGACGTTGAGCGTACGTCTTCCTTCATGGAATTTTACAGAATTAGAATTGTCTCAGCTAACTCGTCTTTTTAACATTCAACAGAAGGCGAATTCCACGTTGATCTATACACATTGCCAGACGCGCTCATCAAAATGCTCTGGGACTTTGTACAGACACGCGGCGTCGTCTGATTCTCGAAAAAGAAAAAGGAAGAGTTCATATCACTCCTTTTCCAGTCGAAGAACGATACGAACGAGTGGCTTCAATACTTCTCTCTCTCTCTCTCTCTCTCTCTCTCTNCTCATCTTTTTCTTTTGGCATTTCCTCATGATTCCATGTTCCTTCTAAAATTTCCTTCATCTCTCTTCTTCAAATGACTATTCCCTTTTTTTCTTTCAAATAATGGATGCAAGGCAATGCAATGGTTTTAGCGCAATGAGATCAATCGATGACTTTTCTCCCTCCATTTTACCGTTTATACAAGGGTTTTTGACTTTCAAGTGGTTTGCTTCTCTTTTTATGCTCCAGGAGTGTGTGTATGTGTACAAAATTTGCGTAACTAGGGAGCTTGAATGTAATGACTTTTTTTTTCTATACCTTACTCAAAGGTTACACATGTTTCCGTGCGAGACATGACTAGAATTACATATACCGAAACACAATTATTGTACATTAAGTTTTAAGACAAAGCGGGGGGGAGGAGGAAATGACATCGTTAATCAATATGCATATATGCATAACTCCGAAATCAAAACCAAGAGATGATGAAAACAAGCAAAGGAGAGAAAAAAAAAGACAGGATGGGATATCTCGAGT
The DNA here is from genome assembly GCA_002775195.1 of Talaromyces adpressus. Lineage (NCBI taxonomy): Eukaryota > Fungi > Ascomycota > Eurotiomycetes > Eurotiales > Trichocomaceae > Talaromyces > Talaromyces adpressus. Next base: position 52,760 of record NHZS01000229.1, read on the forward strand.
AAACCAGAACAAAAGGAAAGAAGATGGGGACGTGAAAAGTCGGACAGGATTAAAAAAAAAGGTAGAAGTTGATGCAATATGGTGCAGGAGAATGTATGAGATGGATGCAAGTGACAGGCCAGCTGTCTGTCCGGGGTCGTGGCTGAAGTCCAGTTGATGGAATGGTATCGAAGTTCGTGCAGCTTTTTGATTTCTGTCCAGGTTGGTTTCTTAGAATATCCGATTTCTGTTTGTATATCATCAGTCTTCTATTTCGTGATTTGTTAGAAAAGAGAAGAGTGTACGTACTGCTTCAATAAATCCTCGATACTAAGCGAACTAATCTCGCCTCCGCGGGGGATCTGTCGCGGAATATCGACCAGTGTGCTGATAACATCGCCAGCCTTATAGGCCAGCAGAGCCGGCGCATTGATATGCCTCATTTCCGCGATCTCGTGGTGCAGTTTGATGAAGCGCGTTGTGATGTGTTTGCGCGCGACGACTTCAATTGCGTCTTCGACTTGGGCGCTGACGGAGGACTATATATATACTTATGAGTTCTTGAACCTGATTAGCAGAAGGTTGGCGGGGAGGGGGGGCATACCTCTGGATCATAAATACAGACGACAACAACCGTATCCGACGCCACCCGTTCAATCGCATTCAAATACCCCTCCGCATCAACCGTATCAACACGTCCATAAACCCTCTTCGAGGGGCTAGGTCTCCTCTGACTCCGCTCCTGCAACTCCTGCATTCGCGACTCTCGCCAGCGACGCATAAAATCATCTTCCTCGTCACTGGGTGGACTGCTCGATGTCTGGCTATGTTGCGTAATATTATTACTATTGTTGCTGCTGCTGTTTCCGCCAAATAATCTCGAATTCGAATCTAGTCCCGCGGCGCTGAGTAATGTCCTCCGAAACGATTTCTTGCGTGCCCGCTCGAATGATTGCGCGTCTGCAATGACACCCTTGGGGCCGGTGTTGGCTTCAAAGACTGTCGTGGGAACGGTGTAGGCAGCTGTGCGAGAAACCATGTTGTTGCCGTCTTCTCCTCTTTTAATGTGATCGCCGTAGTCGGAATCGGCGTCTGAGAGTTCGTAGTTATCTTCTTCTGCTGCTGCTGCGGCGTGGTTGTTGGCGGGGGAGTCGCTGTCGGACTGATCGCGGTCTTCAGGATGAGTGCGGGATGAATCTCTATTAGCCTGGATGAGGCGATCGAATTCGTCTTGTGCAGAGGACATATTGAAAGAAGAAGAAAGAAAGAAGTCCAAGAAAAGGGGGGGCGAGAATTCTTTTGTATGAATGACTAGTGTATAAGCTACGTAGTCGTCTGAAGATACGTCGTAAGTAGTCAGTAGGAATGCGGGAAGAAAAAGAACGAATTTACTCCGTGATTCGAAAAGAGAGTTTGGAGTCACGAGTTGGCGGGTCAGCCCAGCGAACGGCGGTTGGATGAACCGTCTTTCTTCTTTTCGCAACTGGCGAACCAGATTCAAATCCCACGCTTCGCTTAGACTGTCCTTTTCTTTTTCTTTTCTTTTTTAATGGTTGCAATGGTACAGCCCAACAACATCAGCCTCGCAGAGCTTTCGGTAAGGATACGAAACGTGGTTCACGGCTCAGCTACTACGAGTACTCCGTACAGGGGGCCTTGTTTGGGATGGATGTTTCAGAGTTCTTTGGGGCAAGACGTATCGAGTAAAGTCACTGTGTTTAGCAGCTTAGGATCGAATACAAGTTCGCCACGCTATACCTGAGAGAGTAACCGAGAGTTTGATTAGTCTTTGAGTGAGTCGATCAGCGGGTTAACCTGAACCAACTTAACCAACAGTTTAAAGGTCAAGCGGGCTCTTAACTTGGATAGTTAGATAGTCGATCATTATATTAACTACGAACTCCGGTACAAGGTCAGGATTGAGGCTGTGGATTAGATTAAGCATCTCTTTCAGCTTGGATGTTCATCATGTTCATCTTCATCGATTCATCGAATGAACTACGTAGGACGTAAAGGTGTATTCTCCGTATAAAACCGAGATTATAGGCCATCCACGTGGCAGCATGGAAAACAGCAGCAGCAACGTGCCGCATCAGTTGTTTCATGTTATTTATGCGTCTGACTCTGACACTTGTCAGCAAGACCAAAATCAGGAGAAGCTTCGCAACGCAAACTGGCGGTCTGTTGACGGATTATTGGATGGAAGAGAGGCCAATGTTACTGCATGATGGATCTGATCGCGTTTGAGCAGAAACCAAACAAGCGGGAGAAAAACAGAAGCATGAAAAAGAAACGAGAGACTCCCTGCATTTGCCCATTCAAGGTACGTCCAGAGTACTGTAGCAAGACTAGAAATGGCTGTACATAGTACGGACTCAAGACGGAAGAAGAATATGGTTGGTCGTTTCAGCCATCCCGACTCCGGTTAGACCCACTGTTAAGGCTATTTTGGCGCGTTTCAGGCGTGCCGATCTTATGGTCTGAGGACGTGATTCGCTGGGAGCCCCACGCTAGAAGACACGAAGAACATTTGAGGCTTCTAGCCTGCATTCTTTTGGCGGTGTCCATGGTTCTGGTTCATACTCCTTACAAGAGATCGAAAGGAGATTTTAGAAGTGCTTGTGGCCATGTAGACTTTACGGAGTATGGAGTAGAGTCACTGGGATTGTCGGCATGACTTGTCTTGATGCGATTTCATGCAGCATTCATGCCGATATTCCCGGATATATCACGGTTCATGGATGGTATACTTTGTTTCAACAATCCCGACCAGAGCTAACTAAAATCAAACATCATCAATCAAACATCCATAGACAGCCGTCAATTACTTTTGTATTCCTGGTATGTTTCACTCCATCAAACAGACCCTGAATGACGTCGCCTAATGCAAATCACCTCCACCATCAATTGACGACAACCATGATCTACCCAATGTGTAACTAGGTCAAACCTTGGGAATCAGCGATGTGGAAATTAGGGCTGAAAGCCAACAATCCAAGCCGATCCTTCGCTAGATTTGGACAACTTTGTATATGATGTTGACAGCAGTCTATTTACTAATGCTTCTATGTAGTTTCAAGATTGAAACACACCCAAAAAACTGAATCGTATCTCGTTGTAGATACAATCCAATCATACGAGTATACGCCCGAAACAAATCCGAAAACGTTCAACAACACACCAGACCTTTTCCCAAACAAGAATGAAAAATCACCTCCTATAAATAGTAAACTCCAAAACCAAAAACGCAACATAAGCACCCACAAGCCCAACACCAGCTACACGCCCACCCCGATGCCCACCCCCAAAAAGCACAATCAACAAAAACGCCGCCGCCGAAGCCCATGCAACACCCAACTCGAACGTGACTACCTTATCATCGCCACTGGCGGCACCATGGTTGCCCGACATACCAGAGGAAGTGAGAGCAACGACACCAAGACACAGCGTAAGTAAGAAGATGTTACTCCCCGCCGTACTCGCGACCATAATCGATCCGTGGCCCCGCGCACCACTGAGGACAGCGACCAATTTCTCGGGTAGTGTAGTTGCGAATGAGAGGATGGTCACGCCGAACACAGTGCCGGAGAGATTGAGTAAATCGGCAATTGAGTTTGCGCTGTGAGAGAGGATATAGCCTGATAGAGAGAGGGTGACGAGCCCGATTAGGAGTTGAATGATGTGGTAGATTAGAGAGCGGCGTTTTCGTCGTCGTTGTTGTCGTCTTGCTGGTGCGGAGATGGTTGTGGAGTCTGTTGGGTGGAGGAGAGGGGATGTCTCTGTTGCTGTCTCTGTTGCTGTGCCTGGTGCTATGGCATCATCGCCGATGCCGCTATCGCTGTCACTGTCGTCCTCGCTGTCACTATCACTATCAGATACCGGAATTGTAACACCACGGTATATAGCATATCCAATCGAGGCAATATAAGCTCCAAACACGATAACCAGTACACACCCCGTAACGCGATTCAATACATCGAAATAGATAACCCCAACCGCAATAGTGGTGACCAGGAATGTCAGCGCTGTATATATCTTGGCAGTAACATCAAACCTGGCTGCCGCCCCCAAGATTGGGGACGCCTGAAACAGCAACCCAAGGGAGAATGCGCCGAGGATGTTGGAGATGCTGGATCCGATTATGTTGCCGAGTGCTAGAGGGGAGCGGTGCTGGAGGATTGCTGCTATTACGACCGCGAGCTGCCATCGCCATGTCAGTAATTACTCACTCACTCCCACACGTGGGAGGGTCAACTGGTGGTGATGGGTACCTCCTCATATTCAGCGCCAACAGTCAACAAGGCAATCAATGTCTGCGATATACCCAGCCGGCGACCTACGATGACGGTATGGTCGATGAATTTGTCGGCTCCAAAGTCGAGGACGAAGATGCCGCAGATGAAGGTGGCGGTGTTGAAGAGGAGGGCGTCCCAGTTCATTCTGGCATGTGCACTTTATTACTTTATGTGTGAGTTGTAGATCGAGATTAACATTGGTTGAATACTTGGTGCTGGATGGATGATGTCTGGGGTAAAGTTTTGTCGGGTCGCTGATTCGCTGGTTATTCCCTTGCTGGCTCCACATGCCTTCTATTTCTGCATCTTTATGACTACGTACGTCTACTATGTAAGTTTCCTATGGGACAGTCTTAGTTGAACTGAGTAGCAATCGCCGTCAATGGCAGACTAAAAGAAGAAGCATAAAGCAATATGTATAAGACACAGACAGATCGTGGTATGTATGACATGATATGATATCTAAAACTTGCAGGCAATGAATGGCGTCAAACACCAAAAACCAAATTGGTATCAGTATCAGTGAGTTTGATTGATGATGGAATGCGGAACTCAAACAAGTGCAATGAGATGGACGAAAAGAGACAAAACAGATGAGGTATCTGAGAAATACAAACGCCGTGCGGATCCCATAACCCAGCAGGTTGAGGAAAGAAACACATAGCCACAACCAAAACCTGATATGGTAATCCGATATGCCACATAACAACCGCACGCATCCACCCTTCTGCCAGAAAGAAAACAAAGTTACAAACCAAATGATTCGGGTCATGGGAATATGATGACGTTGTCGCTATGCAAACCTGGGCTGAGCCAGAAGATCAGAATTAGATGCAATTGATTGAGACAGGGAAGAATCATTAGGATCATGGTGAGGTGTGGCACCAGTGTCGATGCCAAATCCAGGCAGCTTTTTGGCACTCTTTGCTGCAGTACTTGGTCCGACGACAACGTCGGCATTTTGCGAATTGACGTTGGTAATCTTCCCATTTTCCACACTCGAAATGCGCGCATTGACGAATACCGCCGCGGGATTCATCTTTACGGCATAGGTTTCTCATGACAACACACGCCCAGTATTGCATATCTTTGGAATGATGTCGCACGGTAAACTTCTCTACCAACGGGAAGATGTTGATATTGTCAGGAAGCAAGTACTCTTCTTCCTCGTCGTCATCATCGGCTCTGCTTTCGTCCTTGTCGTCAGACATCACGTCGTCGTCTGCTCGTTCACCAGTCAGGAATGTCTTATTCTGCTCGTCCAACAAGTCTAATTCCCGACCAATCTTGAGCTTAGGAACCAGATGTGTGTTTTGGAAGTAGCTTCGAAGGTTGCAGTATTTGGAAACGTAAGCAAGTAATTGCAAGGCCATGAGCACATCTTCATCCCGGGGCATGCCCTTCAAGACACCTAGTGGAGAATTGTGATTGCGAAGGAATGTGGAATAAGGGCTGTGGTTCAAGACGTTCATGACGGGTGAGTTGGCGTTGGCTGGACCAGCTGTTGGAGAAAAGCCTAGCGCGCCGGCAGTCTGTGGGTTTGTGGTGTTGACGAGGCTGCTATCTACGGCAGACCGATGAGTGATGTTGAACGTTTCAGCATCTTGATTCCGTGATGGGTCCGCCATAGTGAGGCCGCGAGACTCGGTATTCTCTAGCATCGACTCGTCGCCATCAACGTTGTCAATTTCCATCGAATTTTGTACACCGACAATAGGCTCCGAAACATCACCCGCTGGCCCTTCGTCGGCCATGGGAGAATCCTCTCCATTGGCATCGTCAGAGTCACCGGAGCCAGACTGGAGATGGCGCAACGTCGGTCGCACGATTTGCACTTCAGGCTGGGGTACGCTACGGGCCTGAACTGGACCGCTAGGTGTAGTAGGCGAATCTGGTTGAGAGACGAGACCGGCAGTGCGAGGGCTGGTCAAATGCATACTTGGAAGACGGAGGGTGTGCTGAACGGGCCGATGGTGAACTCCATCGGCAGTATCCATGGTAGGAACGGCGGTAGCTAGGGGTTGCATCTGTCGAATATCTTGTGCACTATTTTGGTATCGAAGATCATGAGATCGAGGGTTGAGGACGTCACGGCCGAAGGTCGTTCGTTCGGGCGGAGATGTCAAAGCTGGCTGGTGGAACGGTGTGAACTCGGCGTTGGAGGCTTGAGCTTCATTATTATTACTATTATTGTGATGGTGATGATGGTGTCGGTGATGGTGGTGGTGATGAGGATGGGTATTGTCTTGACTGAAAGGTTGAGGAATCTGAATGGAAGGTGGAGGTGCCTGTCGGCGAGAAGGTCGCTGCTCAATGGCCGCCGAGCGTTCAAAGATGGTTGCTGCAGATGTAGACAGGCCAGCCTGTTCTCGCACAAATTGAGAGTTTGATGAAGATCCCACTATTCTTGATGAAGACCGATCGGCATCAGCACGAGCACGTACTTTGTCGACTACTCGAATGTAGTTATCGAGAATAGTAGCGATTACAGGGACAACGTCGGCTTCGACAACACGAGTTCGCACGGCTTCCGATCCTCGTACACCGATATTTACGGCACATTGAAAGGCAAGACTCCATTTCCACATCTCCATCAAATCCCCACTGCGGCCCTCCTTGAGTATGCATACTAAGCGTTCAATTCCGCCATCGACGGTAAGGATATCTCGAATTCGACCAGAAGATGTCGTCAAATAGGCAAGATGATTGAGCGAATTGATGAGAGGTAGTGTCGACGTGCAGTCCAAGGCTCGTCTGTCGTATAAGGTGGTTGTGATGTTGACGGATGCCTTGTTCACATTGGGGATGCTAAAGTTGACCTCCCTCATGGTGGCGAGGGTTGCCGAAGTTAATCCAGCGACAACGATTTATCGAATATTGACTGATAAAAACGATGGATCAACACGATAGACGAGTAGAATAGGTAATCGTCGAGAGCGCCAGGATTAGTCGTGTCGATGAAGAAAGGATTGTCGTTGCCGTCAAGGTTGGGATGATGATTCACACCGCCCCTGAAGATTTGCGATGGGAGATGCGAGACGGTATGAACAAGGGGGATGACGAAGGAAACCCGAAAGTAAAACACCCGCTATTATGGAAAAGAACCAAATGAAACCAGATGAGTCATTAGAGATACGTCGACAGTATCGTTGGTGTTGATGGCTGGGGTTGGAAGGGAGTGAGTGAAAATGATGGATGAAAGAGAGCAGAAGAGAGAGAGACTGGGACTGGCACCGGACTCGGCGAAGGCGATGGAAAGGGAGGGGGTCGGACGGGTAGGATTAGCAAATCTCTGCTTTTTCGGATCAGGACCGCCTGAAGTCAGTCTTCGGTGGCGGTATTTCAACCTCAACAGCTGATTATACAACAAGACAAATTAAGGCGAATAATCAGATTGTTCAGCATGCCTTGCAGGAATTGCAGAAGGTTCATGGAAGGAAAAAAGAAAATAGATGAGTCCAGAAATCAGGACGTCGGGCCGCCACGATGAAACCAGGAGACAAAAATAATGTACCAGTCACTTAGTAATCATGGCACCATAACAACACGCTTGTTCATGCGCTTGTTTGATACTGACTATTATCACGTACAATTAGACCAACTTAAGCTAGTGGGATAGCCCTGAATAGTGCGTTCTTTTTTTATCTACTCCGATCACAACACAGTCACCGAATTTGAATGGTCCGTTGGCTGGCTGGACTCGCAGCCTGAGTCGCCACATTGTAATTATCGAATCTTCAGGTTTCCACGATCACGTATCTTAGAGCTCTAAGATCCATGGCTTTGTTAGAGAAAATACTGAGGCGCCAATTCATCCCATCCTACAATTACTAACGGATGCCATCGTCAATCAAGGTACTTACCGTACAGTCAGAGTGTCGAGATGGAGATCACAACCCGAGTCAGCAGATATCGTATCGGTATGGTAATCTGCCATCATCTGGCCAATCACAAAACATGCAAGGCATCTACCCGAGACAGGACGACAATACGTGGTACAGCGTTGTATGATTACTCCGCACACAACCCCTCAATTCAATGCCTACACTACCCTCCTCTTTGGGCTATTCAAGGTCACCTGGAAAACCGCTTCAGGATGAATTCTTACTTGATTCTCTTGAGGTTATTACCCCGATCTGCTTATAGCTTGGCGATCGCCTCAAGGAGGGTGGGTTCTGTGTTACAGTTTGATATCACCTGACAGAATGATTACTCGGCGTCATCTCAGGCATGCAGCAGTTGACAAATTGCCGGCGATCTTAGATAACATATTGACCGGATTGAGTTCCAAGGTGCACGAGACCAGCATACGAGATGAAATGGTATACAATTACATCACCATGCACATGTACTCTTAGAATCGTGTTTCACAAGAGTCATATCGAATAACTAGACGACTCCGACTGACAGCACTGACCTGCAAGTGAATGCAACACCTGGTCAGAGTGTATGTACGTAGTAACTATCTATCGGCAGATCGACTCCAACCAGACTAACCTTACAATGCACAGACAGATCGTGGTCATAGGTGGGACTCGATAAACAAAACAAGCCAGACTTCAGCCTACCTCTCGGGATTAATCCAATCTTCAACCAGATCTAACCACGAGTTTATTGATGTCTCGACTCTGACTGGCTGCATAGTGATTAGGGTTGGCATTAGTCTGTCTAAGATTAGAAACCGGCGGCTATTCTGTGCGTCTGGCTGGTCTGTCACGGCTTGCCGATGTGGTCAACCTACATCATCTATAAACAGATCCGAGCTCCTATGTACTCACTAACGACAATCCAGACTCTTCAGACTCTTCAGTGCTTGACGTGGTTTTATTTTTGTTTTGTTTCAACTCCTAGACTGCATAGGCGCCATCTGAGACTGCCGCCATTCTGACAACCATTGGTCGACAGCCTGTTTGAGGATGTAGGGTTATTAATAGCTCTTGCTGCATGTGAAGATTGCTGGTCGTCCTATTAATCATTAATGTGACAGAGTGCCTGGACTCTGCGCTCTGCATGTGTTTGTACCGGACTGCTGGGTATGTCTAATTTTAACATACTGCTGCAGACTTTGGCGTGAAGAATACTCACTGCCCAAGTGTGTGGAACCAAAGTTTGATATACGTACGTACTACAGGTTCGTGGCATCCAAATACCATGGCAATGGCAGGAATCGACAATCCTTCACAATACGTAATAACTCACCTACCTAGGCACTGACAATTCAGCATCAAAGACCATTTACAGAGATCGACAACATACATACACCGGGAAGAAGCCCCGACTGTCCCCTAATAGCATTGTGTACTAAGTAAACAATCAAAACATACATTAATCCGCGCAATACATAGTACATACATTGATTGACCTATAAAATATGCATTATATACTCCGTTCCTACTGAAAGAGGAAACTTGCTCAACGGCGTTGATCCGACAGGTCATCGTTCTTTGGCTGTAGGAGTCTGGGAGAACCAGCTAACGTTTATTAAGGGTCGAGGGTAAAAGAGCTGGTTGTTGTAGATCATAATTCTGAAGATTGACGTTTCCGTTATGACAGTTCTGTCACTTTGTTTCTAACTTTGTATGTCTGTCATCGTAGTTGTACGTACATAGTATGCTGTCCACTCGAAAATATGGCTCCATGCTTCGTCTGTGGCAGTATGACATGCCGGAAATAAGGATTTACCCCTGAGTCCCTGAAAATCAATACTAATAATCAATTAATAATTAATGTGTAGCGAGCCAATGCTAGGTCACATCGTGCTCCCGAATCAATGGTACCGGTGAATTGTCCAGAAGCGGACGGTGATCGAAGATGGGGTTGTGTTATGTCCGAGGCGAGATGATTTATTTCAAGTCGTATGGACGAAGCTCGGAATAACATGAGGTAATCCACTATTTAACATCTGATTCAACTGACTGTGCCATTGTGGCAACGACCCCGGAGAGAGTCAACCAAAAGTACAAATGCAATGCAAATGGCATTTTGGATATTCTTGGAAGAGAATCTCATCGGGTAAGTTGACTATCTGTAAGAAAGCCTCAAAATCAGCCGTTATCCGGCCGGCTTGGCAATGATCCATTCGTGAAGTGAGGCGATTTCATTTCATGCATGTACAAAAGAAGAAGGTTGATGGTCGTATGTGGAAATGTTCCAGATTCTAGAATCCGGTTTGTTTTTTCGATGGTCTGATATGGAGTAAGCCACTTGGAACATTCTGACCATCTAGTGCGAGTCGTATCTAAGAAACATACATTAGTACTGGAGGACGTATTGATGCATTAAGGGAGTTTGAGTTTGTGATATTAGCAGGGTGGTGCCAAGTAAGCTTGATGTAACAAGCTTGAAGAAAGGCGACGGCACTTCTCTAATTAATAATACACAACTACATGAAGATTCAAATAGATTACTCGAGGGTATGAAGATATGGAATCTTTGTAATATTCCAGAACACATCAAAGAAGCTCTTCTTTTTTCCTGGCGCGCACTTGTACCAGTTCGCATGTACGTACTCCGGATTCAACATCCAAACCAGGGTTTGTCCTAGTGCCAATAGTGTTCCCAGCGTTGCAGCAAAAGAAACAAAAAACTTAAATGACTCTGCTAAATATTGCCCAATGCGGAATGGTGTATCCACTAAACTGGCTAGACTGAACACACTCGGCTAGTGGCTCACTGACTCCACGGAGTTGCCGGTGGCTAGACCAATAGGATGGCTGAGATTCAACTGATCTAGGCCACAAACAGACTAGCTGGGGTTGCGTTTGCACGGACCATCCATATGCAAGTTATATTGCTATTATTATGCTAACTTAGTATACATAGTATGTATCGTTTTGTACAGAGTATTGTCGTATTTTACGATACTCTGCCCAGTGTCCGCCTGTCACAGCTCCGATGAATTGGTTTCTTTTCTTTATCATGGGATGTCGCCGAGCCTCGTCTGTCGTCTTCAACTGGTCAACGTAGTGATCACCGAATTATTCTTCAGATAACAATTTTCTTAAAATGATTGATCTGAATTCACCGTGCTTTACTCTCACAAACTCGAACCCAGATGACCCCCTATTGCCTGGTAACGGAATCCAAGTCCGTACCATGGATGGTTTGCGCCCCATCTGAGAATCGCTAGTCGAGCCCACGTCCCCTCCCCCAAACCCAATGTTCCAATGTCTGCTTGTTTCTGCCCCCCTTCTTTTAGCTGCTTAGCTGCCTTAGCAGCGCGAGGTGATTGGCTTGGATGCATACTCGATCAATCGATCAATTGTCGAACTGTTCTTTGTTACCGTATGCTTGGAAATCAATCTGGCCAGTGGCTACCAGATTGTACTCCGTACAGTATTGCTGATACACCCGTATGGTATTTACCTTTTGGCTTTCCACAAAGTACTCCATAAATGCCAAGTCGTCAGGCAATCCAAGTGACTATAATTACGGTATGGTAATGACAGTACGCACCAAGCAGACATTCTTCGGGGAATACTGCGCACTGAGTGGTCCCTCGGCGAGCCAGTCGCAGTCGTTGCCAGCAGCCGCCGCGCCATGATTGGCCGGCCCCTGCTCACTAAGCGACTTAGTTCTGCTGGTCACTGCTTTCCTCCCAACCCGATTTCCTGAGTTTCCAGTTCCACCCTGACAGTACCGCCGCCCGCCCCCCAAATTCCTGTTCATTGCTCTGCTCAGTGCTGCGCTCTGTGTTCAGCGCTGCTCTCGCTCGGTGTGTCCCGTGCCGCTGACTGATTGACTGACTACTGACTGGTCTAACAGTCCCTGTTGTCCTCCCACACCTCCACTCATTCGTCCTTCAACGTCTGCTGCGTTGCGTCCAACTATCCATACTCCATAGGGGATTTGATCTCGTCGACCTTTGATCCGTCGTCGTCGTCTGTTCACTCGTGCTCCCTTGTGGTGGTTAATTGCTTTCTTGGCTCTTCTCTTCCCCCCATCGCCTTTTTCAATACCCACGAACCCCCAAATCGCCCTCGGGGTTTATTTGCTGGACATAATGGCGGCCGATATGAGCGGCGAGCAGATGCAGGCGAAGATTACAGCAGCCAGACGCGAGGCAGAGGGCTTGAAGGATAAGATTAAACGCAGAAAGGATGAGCTCGCCGACACGACCTGTAAGATTTTCCAATCATTACCGTCACAAAGAAAGGATGGCCGTTTACCCTCGCCATCGCCGCGCGCGATTTGTTTCGGGATTAATCACCATGTTTATTCATCCTATTAGTATGTATACATCATCGCTAACATCAACCTTCTAGTGCAACAAGTTGCAATGAATAATACCGACCCTCTCCCGCGCATTGGAATGAGGCCTCGCCGGACACTCAAGGGCCACTTGGCCAAGATTTACGCCATGCACTGGTCCACGGATCGACGACATCTCGTGTCGGCCTCGCAAGACGGAAAACTTATCATCTGGGACGCTTACACAACAAACAAGGTGCACGCCATCCCCCTACGGTCGTCATGGGTCATGACCTGCGCGTACGCTCCTAGCGGCAACTACGTCGCCTGCGGTGGTTTGGACAACATTTGCTCTATTTATAATCTTTCCGCTCGTGAAGGTCCAACCCGTGTCGCACGCGAATTGTCCGGTCACTCCGGTTATCTCTCATGCTGCCGATTCATTAACGACCGACGCATTATCACCTCGTCTGGAGATATGACCTGTATGTTGTGGGATATCGAATCTGGATCCAAGGTGACCGAGTTCGCCGACCACCTCGGCGACGTCATGTCCATCAGCATCAACCCTACCAACCAGAACGTCTTTGTGTCTGGTGCCTGCGACGCTTTCGCCAAATTGTGGGATATCCGTACTGGCAAGGCTGTGCAGACCTTTGCTGGCCACGAATCCGATATCAACGCCATTCAATTCTTCCCGGATGGAAATGCGTTCGGTACTGGTTCCGACGACACATCCTGCCGCTTGTTCGATATTCGCGCCGATCGCGAACTCAACACCTACCAGGTAGGCAGCTGCTTGTTTAAATGGTCTCCACTCCGTACTAACACTTTTTCTACAGAGCGACCAAGTCCTTTGCGGAATCACATCTGTCGCCTTCTCCGTGTCTGGACGACTTTTGTTTGCTGGTTATGATGACTTTGAGTGCAAGGTATATCGCCGCGTTTGTTTTTTCGCATTCAGCTTGCTTACCAATCTAGGTCTGGGATGTTCTTCGTGGCGACAAGGTTGGATCTTTGAGTGGTCACGAGAACCGCGTTAGCTGCTTGGGCGTAAGCAACGACGGCATCAGCTTGTGCACTGGATCATGGGATTCCTTGGTATGTTATCACTTGGTCGTCAACCCTGCTTGTCATCATCTATTAACACCCTCATAGCTCAAGGTGTGGGCCTGGTAAACGATGCCCAAGCCGTCGAAATTTAAATCGAACGACCGTCCGATAGTTATGACTTTGAGCCAAAAGCAGTTTGCCTGTCTCCTTTTGTACGATACTATTCTCTTGACCTCGAACCGCAGTCGACCGCCAACCACAGTTGAATTGTTCACCACAACCATGATAATGTACAAATCGCCATCGCTTAAGCAGCATTGGATAATCTCGAATTTGGATACGGAACGATCTACTGAATTGGACTATCACTGACTGGTCGAGTGTTGTGCCTCTTTATACTCCTTTTTTATGCTACCTTTGACGTTAATGGTCCCCCCACCTTCAGCGACATCTTTCATTGGCCGTTTCCTATCTTCCTGCCTTTTGGTCATCTTGTGGTTGAATGTTTCCGCTTTTCTTTTCTATTTATATACTATGCCTTTGGGGAAGATGGAGCTTTCAGCCCGGGTTTGATGGTATTATTTGTGCAATTTTTGTATGTTTGATTTGACAGTTTTCTCCCGGCAGCGAGACATGGATGCTTTTCCTTTTTTTTCCCCTGTTATGCTCAATTTTCGAATAACTTCACGTCAACCTCTTATTATCTTTTTTCAACCCCCCTTTTTTATACCTTTTACTTATTTTCTTGATATATCAATTGCTCTCCAGGTGAGAGAGAGAGAGAGCAATTGATGTACCGTTTTATTTTATCTCTGGCAACGATCCAAGGATGTAAAAAAAAGCACGATCTGACTTGCTCGATTTCTTTTTTTTTCACTTTCTCTTTTCTTTCTTGTTCTTTGCAAATTCTTTTTTTCTCTTTCTTCGAATGTTGTGTTTCTCCTGGAAACATTCTGATGGAACTGTATTTTGAGTGTTGTATGTGTGATTTGAGGAAGAGGAAATAAGATGTTTTGATTGAAAGAGATGTTTCTGATTGTTTTGATAAGAGAGAGAGGAAGTGTGTGTGTGTGATAAGAGAAGAGATGAGGACGCAGAAGAGCAGGACGGGAAATCAATTAGACAGTCGAACAGAAACTAGCAATTGGATTGACCTGATTGATTGATTGCTTGATGTGGTCTCGCGGATGTCTTGGGGTTGATTTTTTTTCTCTCTTCTGTTCTATATCCTTGATGCGCTACATTTAGATCAATGGTTATTCTATTCTTTCTTATCTTTCGGGTTAACACCAGTACGAATTGAATTTATATTTTTCTCACGAGTGGCTATCATTAATCTAGCCTTCGTAATAAAGGGTTATACCTCCTCACGCTGCCCATACGTAGCCGACAACCTGAAATCCAAATACTCCTTCGCCGTCATCGAGCTCCTCTCCTTGAGTGAGCCCGCACCACCCCCAAACCCAACTCTACTACTACTCGCCTGAGACGACGCCTCCTCGCCGGCCGCAGCAGCAACCAATCGACTCGGCACGGGAGGCACGAGATTACAATCATTAAGCGGATGACAAAAGAAGACAACGCTATACCTATCCTGCGGTTTTGCGTTTTCGTCTGAAGAAGTGGAAGGCGAGCGTTCAGCAAGCGGGAACACGACTCGGTGAATAGTCGATTTGAGTAGTCCATTCGTCCAGAAGCTGAGCATGTCGCCTATATTTATTAAAATGGGAGGGAAATCGTCTTTCCCATGGCTCCCAGTTGAGGCGTCGGGCCATACGGGGACGGGAGCCCATTCTCCATCTGCGGTTAGGATTTCGAGACCGGGTTGACCGGGCCGTTGGAATAAGAGTGTGATTGTGCCGTAGTCGGAGTGTGCGCCGGCACGAACGTCGATTTCGTGCTGGTAGCTGGAGGAGGCGGGCGAGTTGATGGAAGGGTAGTACAGGAAGCGGAGAATGCAGCCTGTTGAGCCGCGGGAGGCGTCGTGGCGGGTTACGAAGAACTCGGGGTCGATCTATATACATTTAACGTTCATATAAATGCTAATTTGTTGGTTGGAGGGAAAGGAGGGATTACCTCCAATCCGAGTGCGAGGAGTCGCATCACGCGGGCAGCGGTCTTGTTGCATAGATTGGTGAAATGCTGGATATCACCTTCATGCGGCTCTAGGGCTGGAGGGAGTGGTTGTTGGAGTTTGCCATCTTTGAATTCGCCAAAGTTGAGGGCTCTATTTTTATGTGAATGTCAATCTCACAGCCCAGTTCGAATATGATAGCTTGAGTGGACATACTCCTTAAAATCGCCGGTCTGATACTCTGTTAGCATACATCAAGCACTACCCGTATACTGGGAGTACGTACCCTTTGATGCTCCGGGTCTAAAATCTCAGAATGCATTCCTGACCATCCTCGATTCTATAGTTCTCATCAATCAGCAAGACCACTTTGGATCGACTGCACAACCTAACATACATCCGTCCTAATGCGGCACTTTTCCTTTTCCTCTTTGGGCAACGCAAAGAATTTCTTGGACTATGCGGTCATCAGTATCTGGATTTTCATGATGTTTGGATAGGATGTACATACTAAGTCGAAAGTAGAATCAACTTCATCCGCTGAAAAATCACTTCCTTTCCCATGAACGTAGAAAAAGCCATATTTGATAGCGGCATCGAGCATGTCCTTCCCAATGGCTGGGTTGAGGGGATCCGAGATATCGATGATGGGGAGTTGGATTGGGGTTGCCATTTTGCTTGTTAGCTATTTTCAACGTCTAGAACAATTGTCTGAAGAGCAGGAAAAGTGAAGGTCTTTATATTCTTGGGTATGCGGGGAACCGGGAGATTAGGAGTGGGACGGATGGTGATACGGAATACGAATTTGTTCTTCGATCAGATTACGTCCTATCTCTACCTCTTGGCTGACTACATACGCATGTTAGTAGCTACCGTCCGGCAGATACCAGAGGCGGTTATGGGCCCTTCGGAGCTCTCCGCATTCGTCTTTTGCTTATCGTCCCAAGGTAGTGGGTGCGAGTATATTGAGTATTGTCATTGAGATGACTCATTGATTGATTGGGTGGATAGCCGCGGTTTGAGTCAATATGTAGTCCTGACACTATTGGTCTTCTGACTTTTACAGTGGGCATGTTTCAGTGAGCCTGAAAGTATCTTCTACAACTTCCCTCTCGTCGATGTAAGCGAAGAGATCACGTGCAAATCGATGAAGCCAAAGAAGCAAGTCGGGAGTCTAACCACATCGAGATTAGCGGATCTTGCCCAAAGAGTGGGCCTGCACCTTCCTAAACAGAAACAGTCAAACTTCTATGGAGTCAAGCCTCACCCTAAAGTCCTAGCTCCTCCATATTCTATAATTGCTGCTGTCAACATCCTCACAACGTGCTTGTGACCTGATTGGCGTGATTCTATTCTCTATTCCTGAGCATTGAGTCCGACAGCTCATCCGATCAGCGCACACTCCCTGAAATTAGGGGCTGCTCGGCTCTCTCTCACTGCGGCGCCCGCATTCTGGAAAATTACGCACTCTAAAGCTTCTAGCTCTCGTCATCATGCCCCGTACGTCCAACTCCAATTGCTCCCATATTACTGTGCATTTCTCTAATATCTACCAGCTGTTCGTGCGCTAGATGACTGGGCTACCAGCCGTGCATATACCCTCGCTCTCTCCAGCCTAAAAGGAACCGTCATCGGCATCGATGCCACCTACTACCTCCACCAACACCTCCACCACCCATCCACCCGCGAACCACTCCTAATTGCCCTCGGCGGATTCCCCTTTGCGCTCAGAGCGAACATTGAGCGAGAGCTGAAGGAGCTCAGGGAGTTGGGCATTGGCTGCGTTTTCGTCTTTGACGGTCTCCAATTCGGTGTCGAGGATTCGCAGAATCGTGTACGCAACGATTCTAGGCGGGCTGATTCGGCGCGTGCGTTTGAACAAGCGTGGGATTTGTATGACCAGCAACAGGCTGATCAGGTGGTTGATGCTTTTAGCAATGCTGGTGCGTTCGTGGCCTCAAACCTGGGATTGATTGACATGCTAATACTACTGAATAGGCAACCCCGAGCCAGTCGAGTTTTATCGATTCCTGCAACGAATCCTCTACGAGAATAATATCGATTTCTTTGTAGCTCCTTACAGCGCTGCCGCCCAGGTATAACCTACTAGACTTGCAACTGATGGAGGAACTTCGCTGACGGTCATGAAATATAGCTCAAATACTTTGAAAGCACTCCAAAACCTTTTGTCGACTTTGTCTGGGGATCCACCGATGTGTTTCTTTTCGACGTTGAGAAAGTTATCCTCAAACTCGATCTCGACGCCAGCCAATTCCTTTGGATATCCAAGGAAAACTGCCGGGAAGAATTGGGCCGGCTCACTAACGAGCAATTCCTTGACTTTGGCTTGCTACTAGGTTCTCGGTACCTTCGCACGTTTCCTCCGTTCGAAAACTCCACCTTCCCGGGCAAGCCATGGAATATTCGTGACGCATTGAATATTTTCAACGGCGCGAATCGACATGCCACCACATTATGTTCACAGTTCGAAGAGGACCGCCGTGTGCAGGACCTCCAGTATCTTGATCGCTATAAACGAGCTTATATGTCGATCAAACATCATGTAGTCACCGATAACGAAGGTCGCGTTGGCCCGATAGATCCAGAAACGGCACCATCAGACGTGCATGAGCTGCTCGGGCAGCGTCTACCAGAGGAGCTGTACTATTACATTTCTAGAGGTGTTTTGGGGCCCAACATTCCTAACTACCTTACCACCGGCCAGCTTACTGTACCATTGCCTTTTGGTGTCGAAGACTCTGAAGTTTATCGTCGTCTCGCCGGCGATTCACTTATGCCAATTCGCGAACAAGCTGTTGGTTTGCTTTCTAATTGTCTCCACCGATTCTATCAAACCAAGGTTATCAACGTGCGTCTTTGGCATGAGGAGAACTCAACCCGCACCATCAACCTCAAAACATTACCATCCGTCAGAGATTCTATCCGCAGCTGGAGGATTAATCACAAGCAGTTGCCGACTGAGTTGGCCAACGTTCAGGTTTGTTTTCTACCCCAGCTCAATTTGATGTAGGATATTGACGTCAAGCAGACCCCTCGCGGATCGCTGAAATTTGCTGCAGAGAGTTTGGCAAATTCGACATTTCTGTCAAAGACCTTTTCTTCTAAGGAATCTGTCGTAAGTGCTGTCACACGTACTTGTTTCGCATTACTAATTCATTGAAAGGCGCTATCTTCGGAAGACGAGATCCTACATCAGACTCTTCTAGAATTCTTGCAACTTCGCGGCTATGTGAATAGCAGGCATGAGCTCACAGACTGGGGAAAGTGCTTCGTTGAAGCAGTCAAGGCACTTGACTCAGCTAAAGCTCCAGTCGATTCTCAAACTTATGAATCTGTCTTTATTGCGGTTGAGATGCTGCGCATGGGAGTTCTAGGCTCTAGCAATTGGTTCCCACACCACTCAGGTGGGCCAATGCGAGGCTCAGGTATGCTATGGAACCTTATCCGACGAAGATGAGGCTAACGATTGCAGATGAGGACAAATCGTTCAATCTTCTCATTTCGCGCGTTGCATGCATTGGAAAGTTGAAGCACAAACCTATTGGCTACTCTGGACCTCTTAGTCGCCAGCTTCTATCTTTCCGCTCTTTGATCTCTACTGTCCGACGAACTTTGAGAGAGTTGGTCGAAGTAGTCCTCACTTCGATGCTATTGGGTGGCGAGGTGGATAGAAGCGTTGGTAGTGAAACACTAACATCAATCAGTTATAAGTGAGTTTGATTATTTTATAGCATATCTGCTCATACTAAAAGGTACAGGTTGCCATTTGTTGATGATAATGACTGCGGACTCGGGATCGCAGTACGAACCTATCTTGACGACCTACTCTACCAGCCCGAATCATCGTCACCCAAAACCCGCGAAGAGGTCAGGGCTAAAGGCAAAGAATGGTTCCAGCATAGTGAAAGCTTCGAAGACAATCTCGATGCTGCTTTTACTCTATGGGATGCGGTAGGTAACCTCGCTTGTGTGAACTGACGCCGGCGCTAACGATGTAAACAGGTTTACGCAGCATCTCAAAACGCACCGAAAGACTTCAAAACGGCAAAAGTATGGGACGATGCTAACAAATGGCTGGCTAGCCACCGATGAGCCAGGTAATAGTATCTCTTACTGACCGGTTTATGGCCAATACTTGGTAAAGGCACCTCGCTCGCAGCTATGAGATTATGTAACGTAATATTACGCATAGTACGACGGAGGAAAGAGAACACGATACCAGGACGCGCTTCCCTGAGTATGTCGAGTGGCAATATTATTATATATGCAGCTCCATATATAGATCAGATACAGCCATAGCCAATTCAATGATAGCCTTATCCAGGTTAGAAGTTGAGTAAACATGAAACTCGTTGATGAATAATGTACCAAAGAGCGACTGTATTAGTAATTACCATACTAGGGCTACGGCAAGACGGATATACTATGTAGAGGCAACGTTGCGGAAAGTCCAGCTGTCCTCAAATTATCCAGCTTCACCACAGCATTTGAATTCCTTTTGAACTGTGATCAAGGGATAATTTCAAATACATTTCGATATTCTCAAGTTTTTTTTTATCAAACTACGTACCGCTATTTGTTGAGCAAATAGTCAACATGGCTCGTTTGAGCTTCATCCTGAGCAGTCTCGCGCTGTTCATCAGCATCGTCAGCGCCGCCTCCGCCGTGCTGGACCTCCTCCCCTCCAACTTCGAAGACGTCGCCATCAAATCCGGCAAACCCACACTCGTCGAATTCTTCGCCCCCTGGTGCGGCCACTGCAAGAACCTAGCCCCGGTCTACGAAGAATTGGCACAGACGTTTTCCTTTTCTGATAAAGTGCAAATCGCAAAAGTTGATGCCGATGAGCACCGCTCCCTGGGCAAGAAATATGGTGTTCAGGGGTTCCCCACGTTGAAGTTCTTTGATGGAAAGAGTGATACGCCCACTGAGTATAGCGGTGGAAGGGATTTGGAGAGTTTGTCGGCTTTCATTACGGAGAAGACTGGCGTTCGGCCCAAGGCGTCCTATCAGCCTCCTAGCAATGTGCAGATGTTGACTGAGTCGTCGTTTAAGGATGTTGTTGGTGCTGCTGATAAGAATGTTTTGGTTGCTTTTACTGCTCCTTGGTGTGGACGTACGTTTCCCCTTCCGCTACTAGGAGTACATGAGGCTAATATTCTGTGATAGACTGCAAGAAGCTCGCCCCTACCTGGGAAGACCTCGCCAACGACTTTGCGCGCGACGAAAACGTCGTCATTGCCAAGGTCGACTGCGAAGCCGAGAACAGCAAATCTCTCGCCAAGGAGTTCGGAATCCAGGGCTTCCCCACGATCAAATACTTCCCCGCCGGCTCCTCGGAGGCCGTTACCTACGACGGCGGTCGCGCCGAGAACAACTTCGTCGACTACATCAACGAGAAAGTCGGTACTCACCGCGTCGTTGGCGGCGGTCTTGACGAAAAGGCCGGCACTATCCCCACCCTCGACTCGCTCGTGGCCAAATACGTGCCTACCAAGAGCTTCGCTAAGCTTTCCGACGAGATTAAGAAGTCTGCTAAGAATGTGCAGGCGCAGTATGCTCAGTATTATATCAAGGTTACGGAGAAGTTGAAGGAGAGTGAAGGCTACGTCACCAAGGAGTTTAATCGGTTGACCAAGATTGTGTCCAAGGGCGGTCTTGCGCCGGAGAAATTGGATGATTTGATTTCTCGGAGCAATATTTTGCGTCAGTTCTTGGGTGAGCCGGAGAAGGAGTCTAAGGATGAGCTATAAATTCGTCTTGATATTGATGCACTTATGGATCCGCGGTGGTTCTTGAGTTATATCTATAGCATGTTCATGGAGCCATTTGGAATGGACGGGACATAGCGTCGTTTTATCGTTGTATAAAATTTATGATTAAGAGATTGGAGACAGACACAGAATGATACCTTGCAATCTTAACATGGGATTTAAATGCATCAGATAGTGTACTTCGCTATGCGATCAATATGTATTGATGGTAGTGCCGTAAGGTCGAATCTTAGCCTATGTATGTACACAGGTATGTATAACATCCCGTATCAAACAAGCCCTTATTGTAAGAGCCCAGCTCATACAGCCAATTCTCAACTCCGCCGATACTGCACTATGCATACCCATCTTTCTCAAAGAGAGGGGCAAAAAAAATCACGACTTCGACACTCCCACATTCTCCTGTACTTCGCCCAACGAGGCCTCGAGCTCATCTAGCCGTCGAGTCATATCATCCACTACAGTACGTCAATCAGTCTTCAAATAAGGAAGTATGGGAATGGGCATACATTTGCCGAATATCTCGGTAGATACGCCATCGAATTTGTGCTGTAGTTGGTCGAGGAGCTCGTCCACTGCGGCAGCGAGTTCGCCGGCGCCTGTGGAGGGGTCTGTTGGTGTCTGCATTTTGGCTCAATTACCATTCATTAAAGGCCTGGATATTGCCCAGTATATGATTCATGGGAGTCCCATGGCGTTATGCTAAACATACCTGTATTTGAGCCCCTGATGGGGAGTCCTTGATGTCCGTTGACATTGTGATTGATGTGATATATACTGATCGGGGCTTGGGACCAAAACACTTGTTGTCACCATTCGCCTGAGTCAAGCCAGCTGCTGCAATAGTATCAGCTAGTCTCAAGGAAGACTATGTATGGCTTCATGTAATTCATCAACGCAGTGTAGAATGTACCTATAAGTTACTTGGTTGTGGCTCTCCCGCATAATCATCCATGGATCTATCACGAAATTGCACTAGTCCAAAACAAGTTAGTACGATTCTTTATCAGTACCAGTCCATATCGGGTATAGCGCAGTACTGCCAAATCTTAAAAAAATTATTTTGCTCCAGTCTGAGCTTCCGCATGTCAGGTTAAGTAACTTCTGCTTATTTACGCTGATACTTGCGCCCTCTTTTTCTCTCGGGATCAGAAAACAGAGAATACAACATTGACTGTCAAGAATTTATCCGTATACGAGGAAAATCGACAAAGAAAAAGCGAAATGGTGAAGAAGAGCAAGTTGTTCGCGGCGCTCGACGCCCATAAAGGCAGAGATTATGAGAAGGAGCGCCAGAAGAAGTTAGCAAAGGCCGCGGAGAAGAAGAAGAAGGCTCAGAAGAATGGAGAGGCAAAGGAAGATGAGGAGGTATGTTTTTTTTTTTTG
>NHZS01000230.1:0-85443 GCA_002775195.1 Talaromyces adpressus
TCTGATTGTCTTGTTGGTTGGTGAGCTATACAGAGCTGATTGTGGTTGTGGATGATAGGGGTCATTATTCGGATGCGGTGTTGTCGGAACTGTAAGTTTTCGACCCTCTATTAGGCATATCGAGAATGAGAACTAATGCGGTGTTGAAGAGAATCTCAAAATGATAATGAAGTTGAAGGCATAACGGCCAAGGTCAAGGCACTCAAAGAGGTACGTTCATGCTTTCTGTACTCAACATAAACAACTCCGGACTAACATGACCCATAGCTCACAGTCGCAATCGGCGACGAAATTCGCTCCTCATCAAACCTGGTATATATCTACCCAACCCCACCCCATATTCCCGTTCCAATAATTACATCTAACAAGAACACTTTCAAATGAATAAGGCAGATACAATGAACGAAGCCTTCGACAGCACCCGCGTCCGTCTCCGCGGAACCATGAACCGCATGCTACGCATGGCCGAACGAACGGGCGTTGGCTGGAAAGTCTGGCTTGGATTCTTCCTAGCTGTGTTTTTATTGTTTGCTTATGTTTGGCTGTTTTGAGTCTATACTCGTGCTGAGGAAATGGCTGTTTGCCTTTTTTTTTAACGTTTTGATTGCTTTCGATGTTTCGTTCTTATTAATATTGATCGGTTGGACTGGCTGGAGGAGGATGATATATAGCAAGCATGGCTATTGCATGGGTTGGCGTTTTGTCGTTTGGGGCTCGCTTGTATATATACAGGTATTAACGATAATGAGGCCTTTAATATCCTACAGCTCAACGGGAGAGATTCAATGTTGAATTATAAAAATATCATTAGGGTATCTATGCATTCATATCCGTAACTTTCTAGCCAAAACACCGGCTCGAAACAAGGCAAACCCGTGAATCAGTCAAGACTATCTCTAGGTCCACCCCGTCTCATAAACCGACCAAATCTATCTTGAGCTTGTCTCATCCGCGCATTCCGCGCAGCTTGACCCCGAGCATAGCCTGCACTCGTGATGGAAGCACGCAAATCATCGTCTTCGTCGTCGTTGTCCACTCCCATCATTGGCGAGGGTAAGGTTTCATTATCCGAGTCGTTCTCGGCACCAACGCCGCTCCAACGCTGCAGAAACCGTCTCTGTGCTTCTGTTTCGCGCGTTCGACGCATTTCTGCCTGTGGTGGCGGCGGCAGACGAGTGCTACTGCGCTGTGACCTTCGTCGCGCTGTATGCGCACTTGCCGGTGTTTGCGTATTTGTCGAGACAACGCCGTCGGCTCCGCTATTATATTGCGCGAATGGGTCAAGTGTGTTGGTATTGTCTCCGTCCATGTCAGAGTCATCATTGTCTTCTAGTTCCGAGTCGGTGTGTTGCCATTCCTCGGCTTCTGGGATATCGTCGTCCATGTCTTCGTCTTCGAGGTCATTTGCTTCGGGTATATCATCGTCTAGATCACGGACCGGGATCTCATCGCCAGCAGGTAATTCGTCGCCATCATCATCATAATCATCTTCGTCGTCATCGTCATCATCGTCGTCCTCATCCGGATATCCGTCAGGTATATCATCATCCAGATTCCGATCCATAAGTTCTTCTTCGTAGGCCTCTTCACCTTCTTCGACAAGACCGTCTTCATCAGAATCCCCAAACCCATCCTCCGCTTCAGGGATATCATCATCCAGATCCCGTTCGAGTTCATCCGCTCCGATCCCATCTCCTTCACCTGCAGCACCTGTATTATCTCCTCCCATCATCAAATCCTGCTGCTGTTGAAGCATCGTCTCCCCGCCAAAAGCATCCATGTCAGCACCCGCAACCCCTCCGGCCTGAGCCGCAGCAACCATAGCAGCAACATTCAATTCCTGCGCCGCAGCTGCCAACCCTTCCTCTCGCTCCGCTTCTTCCTCTCTCATTCCCTGCATGGTCTTGGGTATGCCCGCCGGCTTAATCCACGCAGCCCCGAAAGAAGCAATATTCTCTTTCCGTAGTCGTAACGCGCGTTCCTCGAGTTGCAACATGGCGAGACTATTAGATGGCGTGGTAGCAGAGAAGAGCGCGCGGGTCGATGTCGGCGCATTCGTGAGTAGGTTGCCATTGCCATTGTGGAGTTGGTGTCGTCGAGACGCCGATGGTTCTGAGCTGGAGCCGTTTGTGTTGCCTCTGTAGTATCGTGGGCGTGAGGATCCGAACCAGAGCTCGTGTGACTGTTTGTCGTTGTTAGTGTATTGGTTTTGGGCGCGTGGGAATGGTGGACTTACATCGCGAGGCGCGACGAGAGGAACGGACATCATATTGATAAATTTTCAGCGGTCAAATTTGAATTTCGTCCCTTGGTATTGAATTGATTGCTTCGAGCGGAGAAAGAGGTAGGAAGTTGAATGTAAACATTCGGTGGAAGCTATCTCTGATAAGAAAGCCCGAGCCCAAGGCAGCGGCGTCACGTGCTGTGAGGCATTGATCCTTCCTCTTTTCCTGCATTCTATAATCTAAATAAAAATAACTAGTGTTCGAAACGTACACTCATCTTGATCATCTAACTGGCCAGCATTTCTATACTTTTGTAGACATTAGGGTTAGAATGAAAGCCCCGTTGCGTAGTATGTCTTCCGCTGCTCGCGGGGACTTGGCGTGCTAGGTAAGCTCCGAGCGAACTAATTCCGACATGGTCTGACCTGGAGGGATCACCTGCTGACACTTTTCAACGTCGAGGCAAATTCCTCAGCTATAAGACTTTTTTCTTTTCTCCCTTCTTTCATACGACTGGAGTCGTTTTTCACCTTCTAGCCAGATTTTTTGGAGCCAATTCCACATCCACCACCACAATGGCGTCCTCCCGCCTCTGTGCGCCATTGACCAGAGCTCTTCCTCGGAATAGCATCTCACGCCCGGCGCAAATAGCTTCTCGACTGCCCAGAGCTCGGGGTGCGAGGTTTTACAGCTCTAGGAAGGAATCCAAGGACCAATTCATCATCTGGCGACCATGGCTCCGTCTCTCAGTGGGAATTCCCTTCATCGGCGCACTCATTTATTCCATGGTTTGACACCTTCATGACTGATCATAGATACAAAAGCTAATACTTGCAGGCCACTGAAAACGCCGCCGAAACAGAAGCCCCCTCAATCGCCGAAATAGACAAAGCTCTCAAAGAAAAAGCGCCCATCACCGACGACTCCCCAATGCGCCTGCGCATGGAAAAATTAATCAAAGAGCACCAAAAGAAAATCACAGACGAACTGAGCCGCATCGACGGCAAGACCTTCCAAGCCGATGAATGGACTCGCCCCAACGGCGGCGGCGGTATATCCTGCGTCCTCCAGGACGGCAACGTATTCGAAAAAGCGGGCGTCAATATTTCTGTTGTCTACGGCGAACTTCCGCGACCAGCCATTGAGCGCATGCGCGCAGACCACAAGTCCTTCGTCGGTGCGGACGTGGATAAACTCACTTTTTTTGCCGCAGGTTTATCGCTTGTTTTACACCCGCATAACCCCAATGCGCCAACCGTGCATTTGAATTATCGGTACTTCGAGACCTCGGACCCGAAGGATCCAATCAATGGGGATAAGAATTGGTGGTTTGGCGGAGGCACGGATTTGACACCTTCGTACCTCTATCCGGAGGATTGTAAGCATTTCCATCAGACCATCAAGGATGTCTGCGATCGTCACGATAGCACATATTACCCTCGTTTCAAGGCCTGGTGCGATAAGTACTTTTATATCCCGCACCGCGGCGAAGCGCGCGGTATAGGCGGCATATTCTTCGACGATCTCGACGCACACTTCCTTCAGAGCTCGTCATCGTCATCGCAAAATCCGCAGGAAACTCTATTCTCGTTCGTCAGCGACTCTCTAGCCTCATTTTTGCCGTCGTACGTACCCATCCTGGAACGTCGGAAGGATATGCCCTATACACCCGAGATGAAACAATGGCAACAACTCCGTCGGGGACGATACGTCGAATTCAACCTAGTGTATGACCGCGGCACGAGTTTTGGGCTAAAGACACCCAATGCCAGAGTTGAGAGTATATTGATGAGTTTGCCGCGTACGGCCAGCTGGGTTTATATGGATCCCGTCTCGGGCACGAGGACGGATGCAGCTGCTATTACTAAAGCGGAAGAGGAGGGAGGTGAGGAGACGGAGGAGATTTCGAGGCAGAAGGAATTGCTAGAAGTTTTGAAGCACCCTAGACAGTGGGTTTAAAATTCTTGAGTGCTTGGTACCCAGTGGAGGTGTAACGATTTGTTTGTTATACGATGTATATAATGTGTACTAGAAAAGTTGGAGTGGTTTATGTACAATATTTACCAATTGGACTCTATATAAAAGAGGTATAGAATGGTTGAATACAAAGAAGAAAGGAATAACGAATTATGTCCACCGAATAAGAAAGAAATATGCAAATGAAAGACTAAATGGTATAAAACCCCGATGTATGCTTAAAAAATCTAGAAGACATGACATGAAAAGAAAGCAGGTACAAGAGAAAAGAATGAAGATTAATTAAAAAAAATGTCTAACGAGAGAAACCACTTACATCAAGTCTTCTCCCCCTGTTTTTACACGCAAAGATAGGATTTTCATCGACCAGAACTCGCCGAAGAGACAAGACTTCTCTGCCTCGCGAGCCACCCCTTTGCTTCCCCGCCGCCTGAAGTAGCAGGATGGCGGTACCGCGCGACTGTGATGTTGCTGTGCTGTAGACGGCCTTGGAGGTCGTACCAGGCTGACATGACGAGAGCCAGTTCTCGGGATTGGCTGTTGATGATTTCTTGGAGTTCAATCTATCCAAGCATGTTAGAGACTCGAAGAAAACGATTTATAGGATAGGGAGATGGACATACCTCGCGTTGTTTGGGGATGCTGTCATCTTCTTGATCACCCCTGGACTCCTCGATGTGTTTGATTTGTTCTTGTAGTGATTTGATGAGATCACCTTGTTGGTCGATATGCTATCATCCCATGTCAGCTCACACCATGTCTCTCATATAGGTCAAATGATACCTACCTCAGCCCTCTTCGCAAGCGTCTCAGCACTCTTCTCCGTAACCTCCGCAAAATGCTTCAACAGCTCAAGACCTGACTTTTGAGGCGCATCCGGATTCTCATTTTTCGCCCTCGCCGCAAACTCAGCTAACAGAGTCTCAATCTCCTTCATGAAGTCCTCGTCTTCAGCACGCATTGCGGCCTGTTTCTCATCGAGACAGGCACGCAATTCGTTGCGTTCAACGACCATGTCTCGGACCAAGGCCTGAGAGGCGTCGATTTCGGCTTCGAGATGGTGAATCTTCCGGGTTAGTTCGTCCCAGTCTTCGCGGACTTTGATGATTTCGCTGGAGTTGGAGTCCTTGACTTCGGCGATCATGTCGAGTTTTTCTTTGCTGACGAGTTGTACTATAACAAAGGTGGTAAGTAAAGGGTTCAATCACGCGCAGACGACATACTTACGCTCTGCTCTGGCGTCGTCGAGTTGTCTCTTGGTACTATCGATCAGATCTTCGGCGTCGGCAAGCTTTTGACGAATGTCGGCATATTGGTCGTAGAGTTTCCAGTATTCGTCACTATTGAGGTTAGTTTAGTCAGGATGCTTAGGCGAGAGATTACATACCTCTGCGTAGACTTTGCTTGAGCTAGTTGTGCCGTCAAGACTAGATTCTCAGAGTACGATTCAATACTAGATCCGAGCTGTGCAAGTCAGTATCATATGTCGCTGCTGAGAATATTGGTGCATACCGTGTTCGTGGTCTTCAATTTATGAACCTCCTTCTTCAATTCCTCGTTCTCCGATTTCCTGCAAGATATTAGCCATAGAACTTGTTCATGACAGCAAAATACTGACAGTTGCGTCTCCCTTGCACCAATATCGTCAAGATCCTTCTGCAAAGTGCTTTGCAGTCTAGGAGACGCGTTTCCAGGTGTATAGGAAGGACTATCAGTCGAGCCCTCCAATTCTCGAATCCGTTCACGCAATTCACTGATCAAAGCCTCATCTCTATCCCGTTGCTCTTCTGCACTCTGAAGACGCTCAGTCAAAGCATGATTATTGAATTCCAGCTGTTTCTTCAAACTCTGAATCTCATGACGATCCTGCTCGATACGCGGTAACACTCGTCTATACTCTTCAAGCTCCACATCACGTTCCGAAGATCGCTTCTGGTTCGAATCGGCTTCTTTCAGTTGTTGTTGAAGATCCTTGACCTGGTTTTTCAGTGTTTGATTCTCCTTCTCAAAGTCCTGGCTTGCTTGCAATTTCTGGCGGTATTTCTCTGCGGCGTTCGCTTTGCGGATCAATTGTTCTCTTTCAGTCTTCATCTCGTCGTAGTCGTCCTGTAATTTCTGAAACCGTTGTGTCTTGACGCGCATAGACTCCAGGGACATCGTGAGACTATCGATTTCATCCTGAGCAGCCGATATCTTTGCTTCTTGGTTGGCGATGAGCTCCTCTTGCTGCCGTGATCTGCTCTCCAGAGCCTTTGCGCTAAATCCCGCATCTCCTTTGCCAGATTTGAGGGTCACTAATCGATCCTCGGTTGAAGCAAGCCGGGTTTGTAGAGTATCATTATTCTCCTGCAAACGAGCTAGTCGGTTGTGCAAATCCTCCAAAGCCTTCTCCATCTCTTTCTTTTCTGTTGCCAACCGATCATTCTCCGCCAACACCTTGCCTACTCGTTCCTCAAATTGTAGTTCCGGGTCAACAGCGAGGTCACGCTTCCCAGCGCCATCGCGATCCTCCTCGTCCGCCGACAGATCCTCATGTTGTGAATTGTGAGCCTCCTCAATTATATTCTTCAGTCCTTCCTTAGTCGGCGTACTCAACTGCTGCAACGTCGTCACGTAGGTCTCGGCGTTGGGCGAGCTAATAACCGCAATCAGGAGTAACTTGAGCAACTTGTTCGTCTCCTTTAGCGAATTCGACTCGGAAATAGCTTTGAGGTCAGGCGACGGATCTAAACCGGAAGGAATCTCATCATCGAATTGTTTGCGAATGTATCCCGTCAGCAGTTTGTGGAGGTGTTTGAGGTTCTGCCATTTCGTGACCCAGTGGTCGGACGGGTTGCGCTCGGGGAGTTCGTCGAGGAAATATTGAGGGTCAATATCCTGTAGAATTTCCCACAGGATGATGCCGTCGCTGAGTTCTTCGGTGTCTCTGATTGTCTTGCCGAGGGAGAAGCTGTTGATCCATTCGAGGAGGACTTTGGCGACGCTGTGTTCGGAGGTCATTTTGTGTGTACACACGGGGCTGGCACCCTGACCGTAACACAAGTGATTTAAAGGCGAGATGGGTGTTTTATTGCCAGTGGATTTGTTTGAAGATCAACATTGCAATGTTCATTAAGCTGAAGGTTGCTTAGATCATGGTCGTATATATTCGAGGTAGAGTCAGCATGTTATCCCTCAGGAGCGTTTGTCGCGCCGCCTGCAGATCCGCGCGTTACTCTGTCTGATGTCTCCGCTTAGGCCGAGCATGTCCCGCCATAGTTTCGTATGAAACTGTATTACTGTTTAACATTTCAGAAGTACATTTCAGAAGTAAAACACAACACAAGATTTAAGAGTTTGCGCATAGAAGCAAGTTATCATATTCAAACGAACGTCGTCCAAGTAACCAGACCTTCATCAGGAACGCCAATCCAAGACCGATATAATACAAGACTAGCCCACCCTAACCCTATTGATACTTCGTAACATATTCTCATAAACCGAGTGAGCAGCTACCTGCTGCTCATCTGCGGACATCAATGCTTTTCCAACGGTTGGAAGCATCCTTTGCATCTCGAGAGGAATAACGAGTCTCGAGACGGAATTTTCTATGAGCTGAAATCGCCATCAACGGTAACAACCTTGTCCTCTTCAATGACTGGGAGGAAATTGGTGGATGATGCTTGGATCG
Source organism: Talaromyces adpressus (assembly GCA_002775195.1). Classification (NCBI taxonomy): domain Eukaryota; kingdom Fungi; phylum Ascomycota; class Eurotiomycetes; order Eurotiales; family Trichocomaceae; genus Talaromyces; species Talaromyces adpressus. The sequence continues at coordinate 7,873 of NHZS01000230.1, forward strand.
TCTCGATAGCGGATGAAGAAGCTTTGGCAGCGAAGCCCCTGTTAATATGTTAGTATGTGATCGAAAGTCCGGCGGAGCGAAGTAATTACTTGAACAGATCTGGAAGATGCGATTAGTATAATGCCCGAGTAAATAGAGGGTATGATCTAAGGACTTACTGAACTCATGAGTTATCCAGCCACCCTACAATAATTTGTCAGGATAAATTTCTTTGAAACCGAGTTACTGATATCACTCACAGCATCAGTGATAGCCTTCTTTGCCTCATTCAATACCGAATCCGGGGTATTATCAGGGTAAGAAACGACGATAGGCTTTTGAACCTGGACTGCCAGGGCAATCTGGAAAAGCCCGAGGATAAGGACAATAAGGTATTGGCGGAATGGCTTCATGGTGGCGGTTGGATTGATGCAATCTCGAGTATAGTATACTTCGGGTGTACTCCGAAACGATGCGCCACTGAGCGGAGCGGAGAGTGGTGTAAGAATGCTGACCGAAGTTGGGATAGTGATGGTGTTTCGATTAGACTAAGTAGAGTCTCTGGCAGCGCAGTACGGTGTGATATACTTGATCTCTGAAGAAAAATGGTGGTCTGATGGCGATGGTGATGAAGAAGATGGAGGAAGTGGCCTGCCAGTTGCGTCACTGCGGAAGGAATGTCCGATTGGTGCCTCAGGTGTCCATGTCACGCGACTTCTGGTTCTGTTTGTCCTGTTTGTCAAAGGGAAAGAAAGACTTCACCTCATTCCTTCCCTCCACCTTGTCCGTTTGCCTTCTTCAATCAACGCCTCACTCTCACCTTCAATATCTCCCATCCTCGTACAATACATACCTCCTCTATGTCCTTTTGTCCAGATCTGATTTAATCCTTCTGCGTTGCGTTTTAGCGTGCATCAACCGTTGTTCTTCGCCTTCGACCGTATCTCAACCTCGACCACTTCCCGTACATACCACTTTCTTCTTTAGGTTCGGTGCGACTCTTGGATAATCTCGGGTAGATCAATCTTGTGGCGGACAGTGGATATAAGAGTGCTTCAGTCGGATTCGGATTCCAGGTTGTCTTATCAATCGGGTTTGGGCGTTTCGCATGACCTCTTTTTCTCAGTCTCGCGAGGGTAGCTAGCTAGCTAGCAAGGAAGCATTCTACAAGAGCCTGTTTTATCGTCATCTTTTTCTGTCATCACATACTGCACTTTTACGAGAATCAGAATTCTTACTTTGGGGGTCTCCGTGGCCTGATACGTCTTTTCCAAACCAGCCACGTCGTGGTAAGAGAAGAAAAATCAAGCAATATCTGATGCTATAAAAGAAAAAGAGAGAGCACAAAAAGAACAAGAAAAACAGAGAAAAGGCACAAAGGAAAAAAAAGTAGAAGCTTTGCTTCAAAAGAGAAAGAACAGGAGTGCTGCTATCAACTGACCCTAGCATCTATACCTTTGCCTGAGCATTCCTCGTACATCATCTTCACCATGTCGTCAGGACTCCCGTCCGACGAAGTCGCGGAGGACTACAAAAACTCATTGGAAGACCTAACGACAAATGACAAGTTTCAGATCAGCAATTTGACCGTCATAGCTAAGGAGAATACAGAACACGCCATGGCGATATCGCGAGTCTTGGAGAACCATATTCGAACAGTAGGTGCTTGCCCTTTCCTTTGAGCGTGTGTGTTTATGTTTGTGTATATGCGTACATGTTCTGGTTCTCGTGCGTCGTAGTTGCAGCCTGGAAGAAAAGCTCTAATATTGCTTTTGGTAGACACCGCCATCTCAAAAACTACCCGCTCTGTACGTAGTCGACAGTGTTGTGAAGAATGTAGGAACACCCTACACTCTCTTCTTGGGCAGGAATCTTTACCAGACCTTTATGAACGCATACACTTTGGTCGATCAGCAAACACGGAGGAAGTTGGACGAGATGCTCAAGACTTGGAAAGAGCCTGTTCCAGGTTCTTTAGACCCTCGACCTGTGTTCCCGGTTGATATCACTCGGGGCATCGAAAATGCGCTGATAAAGGCCAGGACTGCTGCCCTTCAACAACAGCAACGGAATCAACCACAAGATGTGCTTGCCCGAGGTCGGAATTCTGCAACGCCTCCGTCCTGGACGCATACTCCTACTCCTCCGCAGGGTGCACAACACCGATATCCATTAGCAGGTTCCCAAGCAGGTCATGGCATTAATGGACATTCTCCAGGCCATGGATCGGAGGTGAGTCTCAGTAACATTATCGGCTGAACATTGCTAATCCGTCCACAGTCACATACTCCTCAACAAGGTCAAAACGTAGACCTTGCGGCATTGCATCGTGATATAGAAAACCTGGTTGGCACTGCACGAGCAGAGTTTGCTGCCAATCCCTTCGATGTGTCGATTCAGCAACGTCTGAAAGCGTTATTAGATCTTCAAGCAATTCTGCAACGCCAGCAACTACCTCCGGACCAACTCAAACTTGTTAGAGATCAAGTCTCGGCTCTAGCTCCACCAAAACCGGCAGCAGCAGCTCAGTCATATTCTCATCCAAATGTACCTATCCCGAATACATCAACACCGCCGACTCAACCAATCCCACAAGCAATACCTCAGCCTAATTTGGCGGCCTTGCTAAACCCAAGTACACTTGCTAGTTTGATTCAAGCAACAGCAAACCGCCAGCAATCAACTCCTCCGCCAGCTGTTGCCGGTATTATTCCCCAGATGCAACCATCCGCTACTCCCCAACCTGCAGCAACTCCGGTAGCGGAGAATCCTCTTATTGCGTCACTTAGAGCGCGAGGACTGCTTCCTCCTGTACCTTCTACGGGAACCCTTCCAACTGGGACTTCGTTCAGCCTCCCTTTGCTTGTTCCCGGACAGACTCCGCCAGCATCAGTTTCTACACCGCAAAGTACGACAGACATCACAATCAATGTTCACATGAGCACAGCTTCCATAAAAATGTGAGTAAAGTTCCTGTCGTGATAGTTAGTTCTAACAGTATATAAGTCCTCGACCAGTGTTGATAAACAGTCTCTACGATGCAAAAAGCAATCGTTGTGGTACCTGCGGGCGACGGTTCACTACTACAGAAGAAGGCAAACAGAAAAAAGCTCGCCATTTAGATTGGCATTTCAGAACCAACCAACGTATGACGGACTCTATTAAACGAGGCCAGAACCGGAGTTGGTATGTTGATGAAAGGGTATGTCTATTCACTCTCGATTCCTATTCTGATACGACCGTTAACCTATCACAGGACTGGATCAAATCACGAGAATTCGACGACGACAGCGGCGTAGCAGGCACCGGTGGTACCGGGACAGCCGCCGCCGAGGAAGAAGCCGCAAAGAAGCAGCCCCAGAAGCAATGGATCCGCGCACCAAACGATGTGACGCTACGAAACGCACCATGTCCAATCTGCCAAGAGAAGTTTGAATCAACATGGTCAGAAGATGTGCAAGACTGGATTTGGCAGGATGCACTCAAAGTCGGAAATCGTGTTTATCATGCTAGTTGTTATGCGGAGGTTACCAAGGACGGCTCTGCTACTGCTGGTGCTCGTGCGGGGACTCCTTCGGGACGTATGGGTACACCGGACTCTGTGTTGGGGAAGAGAAAGGCTGAGGTTAGTGCCATCTCAAACGTTGAGGCTTAAAGACAAGTACTGATATTGTATTAGGACACGGATTCACCAGGCTCAAAAGTCCGGATCAAGGCAGAGCCGGCATGATCTATCTACATGATCTATTTGCATATCTTATTCTTTACAATGTATTACATACGAAGACGCTAGATGGCTGACCGGGGGGTCCGGGACATTTGTCTTTTATCTATTTCATCGATTGGTTCCAAAGGTAGCATAAGACAGAGTCGCTATGGTTTCGAAACAACGCATCCGAAGCATTTTTCAATTGCATTTCAATTTCAAGTTTTTTTACAGACACGGGCTTGTAGCATGTTTAATTTATTAATCTCATACATATGTAGATAAATGAAGAGAGTCGATATGTCAGACAAAAACTATCATACATATGTAAACAGTAATCTCAAGGTCAAGTAGGCAACATATTAAAACAATTCAAAAGAAATGGAAAATAGAGGGAGCAGAGATCTCAGATATCACTTTGACGAGGAACGGTAGAATAAATCAATCTGAAGAAATTTTCGATGTCACGCATAATCAACTTGGTTTGCGTCTTTGGGTGCATCTTGAACCGAGTCTTCCTCTTTCTTATCTTTGACCTTGTTGGGATCCCTAAATCAATTTAATGCCTTATGGCTATGCATGTTCATTGTGCTTCCAATATTGAATATGATGATAATATCACTACAAGCTGTCTGGTCTCGCTTTGCGGCGAAGATTGTGTACAGCCGGCCTACGGCCGTTATTGGATGTACCGGAGGCACGTGACTGCAGCCTCCGGCTGCTGCTTACGGTACACTTGACATTAGTAATCATTCTGAGTCATTGTCTATGTCCGTAGAATATTTTTCTCTTTCTTATCTTGAGATCAATCATCTCATCACTTACACTCACACCCAGACAAATCATTCATTGTAAATATTGGCCTAGTAATGGCGACGAGTACTGTTTCAACCGCCATTGAGCTTGAATCTCACCCGGACAATGTTGCAAGAACTACAGCTGCCACGGTCCACAGACGTCGCGAAGATGACGAAGTAATGCAAGCATCTCTCGCAGCAGACTCCGAAGTCCCTGATGGCGGCTATGGATGGGTTGTTATCTCTGCCTGTGCAGTGCTTTGCTTTTGGTTCGTCGGCACAACCTATTGTTGGGGTGTCTTCCAAGCAGCACTAGTCGAGCAGGGAGTCGCGTCGGCCTCGACGCTGGCTTTTGTGGGCTCGCTTACGACTTCTTGTATCTCTTTCCTGGCGGTGCTCAATGCTAGAATCGTGCGCAAATTTGGTACGCGAAGGGCTGGATTGCTTGGTGTCTCTTTGTTTGGAATCGGTGAAGTGATGGGTGGATTTACGACGGGGAATGTGGTCGGGTTGTTCATGACCATTGGGCTGGTCATGGGCTTGGGGACGAGGTGTGTATATCGTATCTAAGGTGTGAGAGAGAGCATAGCTAATTAATCATATGTCAGCCTACTCTTTATGGTAAGTCAAGCTACACCGAAGAATCTAACATGATGCTTATTTAGATGGCATCCACAGGTCGTATCTGTTACACCAGCGCAGTATTTCAAGGCCAAAAGAGGAATTGCCAACGGCATAGTTTTTGCAGGTGGCGGTCTTGGTGGTGCCATTATCAGTTTCGTGACGAATGGTCTTCTACAGGCCCTTGGTGTAGCATGGGCATTCCGAGTGCTGGGATTCATCACGCTGGCTACAGGCTTACCAGCAGCATATCTCATCAAGGAGCGCGTACCAATTCGGCCGACCTCCTTCGTTGAATGGCGTCTGTTCCGGGACTACCGGTTTCTACTTATCTTCCTGGGAGGCGCACTTGCGACGTTCCCACTCTTCGTGCCCCCGTTCTTCCTGCCTCTTTACACGAACTCGCTGAATATGGCTCCCAGTGCAGGTGCAGGTCTGGTAGCTGCGTTCAACTTCTCGTCAGCTGTTGGCCGTTTGCTTTGTGGTTTCAGCTCGGACAGAATTGGACCGTTGAATACAGTGTTTTCCTCCTTGCTGCTAAGTGCCCTGAGTGCGTTGGTACTCTGGCCAGTTTCTACCTCCTTGGGACCACTCATCGTCTTTGTGATCATTAACGGCATGGCTAACGGCGGTTTCTTCGCGACCATGCCAACCGTCGTGGGCAACGTGTTTGGTTCGGCAAGGGTATCTGTGGCTATGGGCATGGTGGTTACGGGCTGGGGTGGCGGTTATCTTTTGGTATGTGTTGAAACCGTGCTGAAATAATTATCGCTGTAGTTACTGACCATGTTAATCAATAGGGAGCTCCCATTGCAGGATATTTGTTGAGTGTCGGCGGAGGCGAAAAGGGAGGAATTGACGCGTTTCATCCTGCAATCTATTACGCTGGCTCGATGGCTCTTGGATCGGCAAGCTTGATGTTGATGGCACGTTTGGGAATTGACCGGAGGCTGACGCAACGGATTTGAACATAAGCGATATATCGTTGATTGTTTATCAATCGGTGCTTATGGCATAGTAAATTCAGGAATTCATTGCATTGGTATACTTATGAAATATAGAATTTAGAAAGTCCTGTGAACATATCCTATCCCCTCTTCGACTCACAAGAGTCCCAGTCAATACAGCTGAGTATGACCGTATACTTAAGTCCGCGCTGCCTCTGGTTTACTTTGAACTTTCTCAGACTATATGACGCATTTGCTCAAAATCTCATTCACCAACTGGATAGAAACTTCAGTGAGAGTCAAGAACGGTGCCATATGACTGCTGCTCGGCATTTCCCTCACAATCCATTCCTTGCCAGTTCCTTCTATCATTTGATTCTGGGCAGCCTTTGGAACAGCTTGGTCTTCTCCAGTAACGATGTATGCACAACGGCCATCAAAGGACGATTCAGTCCAAGCCGAGGGCGGTTGTTTCGACATGAACGCCAAGTTTTAATCTGGCTTCAGTTGTGCGCCCATTTGCTCCGCGAGAGATGATTCAACATCTGCAGCAAATATCTTGACTGCATTGTCTGGAAAGTTTAAACCTTTCTCGGGCTACGGCCAGGAGAACTGTTAGCTATTGAAGGACTTAGATCAGAGAACTGTTGCAACTGCCACCCACCTGATCAAGTAAAATCCAATCTGGAAGCTCTCCTCCTTGCAAAGCAGCACAGCTCAACCCCTCCGGCACCAGAAATGCACCAATACATATCAAGGCCAATATACCTCCTGCTTGACCATTTTGTTGGCGGTCCGTCTTGAAAAACCCCTAGCTGCCGATGCCCCTGGCATAGAAGCATAGGAGTGCATAAGCAGAACAATATCTTCGCCTTGATCCTCGATCAGTGGCTTGATCGCTTGGTCGCGGATATACGTAGCATCCTGCTGGCAATCGGCACTCGCGGAATCACAAGATGGATACGAGACATAGAGAACAGGGTATCCTGCTTGCTCTAGCGCCTGGAGGAAAGACGCGTAAGTAGTCTCAGGTAACCAGGCTCCTGGCAGGAAGACGATAGTTGGATTAGACATGATCGTTCAGCACTTCAATGGAAGATTGTCCACGGGTGTAAATGGAAAATGAAAAGTCATAAATATCCGTTCTCCTTCCGAGATTATGTTGGTTGTTGGTATGTCCCGCCAACCAACATTAGGTAGAGCTGAGGTAGGACATCCTCGACCTCGATTTTTCGAGTTCTTTGCTTCATATCAGGTATTTTACTGCAATTATCGTCCCAATTAAACAATGCAATAACGACGATGTCGAAATGATATTGGTTCATGTACGAAGCCGCTTGTTGCAGTACGAGAAGGCCGAAAATGGAAGTTATGAAACCTATTGAATGAAGCATTGAATTATGCTGGCTTGTTTTCTTTGTCTCGAGTAGTTCGTGCAACTCTCATAATTATATAATTTTAAATAGTCTGTACATACAAGAAGAAGACGAAAAAAAAGAAAGGTATAGCTCGAGTTATTCCCAGTATTAGGGCTGGATGTTAGGGTTCGATGTATACGAACCCTAATATGGTCTGGTCAACACCATACAGGTATGTAAACATAGTTGTTTGTTGTTGTAAGTCATATATAGAACAATAACTGTAAATCTACGAATAGAAATCATTTTCCAGTATCAAGTTTAGAATCTCTCATGTTCTCATCGTAGATCGTTTACTATACAAACCCTAGATGATGTTGGACAACCCTAACAGCTTGCACCCATCAAAAACCACCATTTTACAAGCATACTACCAGAAAACTCAACAGAATCTTACATTGCGCGTACTGTAGCCGAGTCCCGATCATACGGCATAGAAAACAGAAGGAAATCGGGCCGATGGAAGCGCAACTCAGTCACAGCTGCTGCAGCCTGCATCCCAACAAATACGTAGCACAGATAACCATGTGTTTCTCACACAACACACAATTCAAAACGAATGCATGGACAAAAAGGGCCATTACATCATATCATATGCAATGCACAATCGTATCTTTTACTCCGGCGATTGGCAGCCCAATTGAGTGGCCATGCTCGCAGTTAGTGCCCCAAGATCTACAAAGCTGATCTCCCCTTGCCCTGATCCTATTGGCGAGGACTCAAGTACACAGTGTCCTGCACTGCACAGAAGGTACTTAGTCGCCTAACTATTTGTAGGTAACCAAAGACCAAGAATAGGTGAATCAAAATCCAACGTGTTCGTGTAACTAATTCCTTTTTCTTCCGAGCCTTACGGGGAGGAACCATGTCCAATAATGCAGGTATGTCTCAGTATGCCTGACAGATCATTACTGGAATGATGATTAGACGACGGGGATTGACTCACCTATTTTTACTGTATGCTGATATCATTATATCATAGCTAGCTAGCTATGTAGATCATGCTGTACGTATAAAAAAGCAATAATGATGTAGTTTAATTTAAATATGCTGATCTTTGTCTGTTCCTCCTTTGCTTTGGCTCATTCATCCGGCATTCTGTCGAGCTTCAAGCTACAACCTTCATACATCAAAAAATCAATACTTGCTTGATATCAATCAATTCTCAAAACATATCCAATTGACTCTTTCAACTGTCGATCAGCCTTCAATCGATACGCAATAATCATCAACATGCAATTCAAATCAACTGCCCTCCTCATGGCCATGGCCATGGCCACCCTCACCACAGCCAGCCCTATTAGTACCAAAAGAACCACAGACACAGCAACAGATAGCTGGCCCGTCTCCGGCTTCAGCGTCGGCTGCTCCCCAGCTGCATGCGCCTACAAATTCAGCGTAACCCGCACCGCCGGCACCACCAGCCCGGGCTTCAACACAACCTGCGAAGGCAGCGATTATACATCTGACTGGCAAGCATGCGCCGATTCCTCCGTCTCTGCGAAGATTGTGCCTAAGACATACCCGTTCTGGGAGGTTGATGTTATGCATACATACGACACGGTTAATCAGGAAGGTTGGGCGCAGGCATTGGCCAATGCGACGGTGGAGGATACGGTGTCCAAGTTTATTGTGACGATTTATCAGGTTGAGGGTGTTGAGTAGTCGATTCGGGTCCGTCTGTTGACGTTGATTTCTTTTGTTGATACCATGTCCTTGTTTTTGGGGTTCGTTCTGGCGGTATCTTGGTGTTTATAATGTGACGGTCGATTCTGTAAATATGTTGATTCCCATAGATAGCGATTTAATTCGAATATTAGCTTTATTTGTGCAAGTTTATTGTCTTCACAGTCTTCTAATTTAACATTAGATTGATATAATAGCGATTGAGTATCTGAACGTACCCATGATCAAATCTCCTCCATATCATCATCCAATTCTAGATCTAAATCCAAAGGTGGAAAATCACCTACTTCCACCTTCTCCGGCTTCACAAATACCCCTCTGTTATTTCCCGCACATTCAAAGTATCTCTTTCCAGCTATGCTTCCATCATTTTTACCCGTAGGCTCGTCCAATTCAATGCCAACCCAGAACGGTTCAAGAGCGTGACCATTTTCAGTTGTGACTTTCTTATCCTTGAGCGGAGTGAATGGGATTTCGGTGACTGGACCGATATATCGAACCGTACCTCGGCGGATATGTGGTGGTGAAGAAGGGAGAATGATTGCTCGAGCAAGAAGTTTTATATCTGTGCCGTTAGAAGATTGCTTCAACGGCTATTTCAAGGAACATACTTTTCTTCTCAATCGCCTCAATATCCTTTGCTACCTGCTGATGCAAGAGGTCCTCCGGAGACTGCGCGTTGGGATCGAATCTGCCTAGCTTCTGAGACTTCTTCCAAGCAAGCACCGAATTATTCAACGATTCGTATTTCTCGGCTGGTAGTTCATATTTCTCGACAGATGACAAATCCGTAAAATTGGGTCTTGCTGCGACTGGGCGTGTATCATGGACCTGTCATAATACATTAATTCACCCCTGGCCATCCCAGCTCCCTGCCCAAAAGAACAAACCTCGATCTCGCATCCCCTCACCAATCCCCACTCGCCAATCAACCTGTCCTCTCCGTCAATCCACTGATCCGGTCGTCCTGGAGACTTGAATAGCAATCGTTGACTACCGGGCGGGATACCAGTCATAGTCTCGAGCTTCCCCTTGAGTTGGTCTATGCTCCATGACGGTGTGATGCGTCGTTCTGTGGCTAGGGACGGTTCGTTCGACGTGGATTGAGTTGCTGATGCTGTTGAGATGATGACGGACACGTCCGCGGGCGTTGCTTGGAAGGACATTTTGCCAATTATTGTATGATGTGAAATATGGAGATTCAATATTCAATAGGAATGCGTATGACACGTAGGACGAGGAATGAAAGAAGTTGGAGAGAAAACGTCCCCTGAACCAAATATTTGCGCGGTGCGGGGAGTGTGTCAGAAAGGGAAGGCGCATGTGGGGTACTGCCTCGTATCAGTTCCTTCCTCCGCTATCACCCAATCTTTTTCTTCATCTTCACTATTCACACTCTACAACTACTCGACAATGGCTACGACGGATGGATCACAGGTCAGGCATGACATATCCGAGCAAGCTTCCAACATAAAACCCAATGCCGAAGACTACGAGTCCAAGCATGTGCATGAGGTGTATCAGCAGATCGCCAGTCACTTTTCCGAGACGAGATACAAGGTATGCTTATACTTCCCTTGATCGAAGTTCAAGTCTAACGATCTAGCCATGGCCAATTGTCGAGCGGTTTCTTCTCGAGCAAAAACCAGGCTCAATCGGCCTTGATATCGGCTGCGGCAATGGGAAATACTTGAAAGTCAATCAGAATGTTTTCATAATTGCTTCTGACAGGTATATTATACACAACTAGCTATTATTCAGGATATCATTAACACATGGTTATATTAGATCCGACGCCCTTGTTCAAATAGCGATGCAACACCAGCCCCATTCGACCGTCGTCGCGGACATTCTCAACCTGCCTCATCCCGAGTCCTACTTTGACTTTGCTATATCAATTGCCGTGGTACATCACCTGTCCACGCCAGAGCGAAGGATACAAGCTGTATCAGCTATTCTGCAGACACTGAAACCAGCACCAGACAACAGCACCGACCCAGAATCAAACACCGGCGGAAAAGCGTTAATCTACGTTTGGGCCCTAGAGCAAAAAGCCAGTCGCAGAGGCTGGGACAAAGGTCATGAACAAGATGTGATGGTTCCCTGGGTTCTGCGCAACAAGCCGGCTGTTGCGACGAAGAATAAATATGAACAAGAAGAATCGAAGGACCAAACCAAACCACCAGAACAAGTACAGGACAAAGTATTCCACCGATTTTATCATCTATATGAAGAGAACGAGCTCGAAAGAGATATCCGTGCCGCAGGTGGTGTTGTCATCGAATCTGGATATGAAAAGGATAACTGGTGGGCGATTGCTTCGAGAGCTCCAGCTCCGTGACCCTCCTCCAACAAACCAACAAGCTGGTGGCAAGCTAATTCTCGCTTTCCTCGCCAATATGCAGACAACACCTATCTATTCTAACCGAAGTCGCTTGCAAGAGTGGTATCAATCGTCATATCTTCAAACGCGTGATCATAAACGATCATAAACTCAAAACAAACAAATATCCACCCGATAACCAAAATTAGTCGCTAATGTACGGATCATTCTGCCTCCCTTTTCTCGTTGCCTTCGGACGCTATGCAAACAAATCAAGAACTGTATATGTACGATGTATGGTTTATAAGATCAACTGGCTCATGGTCTCGTTCGAGGGATCATCGTTGGTGACAAACCGGGAATGTCTGATTGAGGATGGGGAAGAGTCAGCGGCGGCGGTGGTTGTTGCTGTGGTGGCCGAGCTCCTTGATGATACGGATTGATGATGGATTGTGTATGGGGAGAGCTGTAGGCTGGTACCCCGGCTGTCAATTCTTCGACTGATGGAAGCTGAGGCTGGCCCTGAGATTGACCTTGAGGAAGCGGTTGAGGTAGAGGCGGAGGAGGATGGTGTGCTGGTGGAGGAGGTGGAGCGTGATGCGCTGGTGGTAGTAATTGAGGCGCAAGCCCCTGAAGAGGCATTCCGGGAGGCATTCCTTGGGGCATTGCCAACGGATGAGGTGGCGGCGGTGGTACGGAACGCTGCGAAACACTGGCGACAGACATTGATTGTCTTCGAAGTCGAGGCATGACCGTGGTATTTCGTCGCATTTTGGGTGGCGGCTCGATCGAGGAACCACTAGACAAAGAAAAGGGGACCACACCGGCTCGACGAGCCATTTCATGTTCACCCAATTGCCAGTGCATAGCTTCCGCTGCTCGCCATGGGATGGCCATTTCCTCTGCGACTTTTGCCCACATTTCGGCTTTGAATCTGTCCTCATTAGTCAACAGACACCCCTTTAGTTGCTGTTATACTCACCTCTCATATAACCTAGCCAACTTATTCTTGCGATCCTCATCCCATTCACTCCTCCTTTCGAGGTAGTTTTGATAATGCAACCGACAGCTAATGGCGCTTCGACCGGGTAATTTCTTGCTGATATCCTCCCACTTCATCCCTCTACCGCGCAACTCGATAATCAACGCATCTTCATCCGCCGACCATTTCGACTGTTTCTTAGCCGGCGGCTCATTCCCCAGTGAACCTGACGAATGCCGTTTCGTCCCTGCCGGCGTTGACCCTAATATAGTCGTTGGTTTTGCCGTTGTTGTCGGTATCATTGCCGACGCTGGTCCTGGTCCTGGTGGTCCCCTTGGAGTCGGTGCCCCTGAAGCTAACATGGAAGTCCTCCTCGACGAAGCCGCTGAAGAAGACGATGATGGCGGCCGGTTTATTTGCTGCTGCTGCTGCTGTTGATATTGGTGTTGTTGATGTTGTTGTTGTGGTTGATGTTGCTGATGTAGAAGCGGGTTTTCTTCTTCATCGTCAGGTTTGAGTAACAGTGAGATATCCACTTTGGCGGGGGATATGGGATGTATCGTCGGTTGATGTATGAGGATCATAAGTGTATCTTTTCGTGGTGTTGTTGGATAGAAAAATAAAGAAATAAAGTGTAGATAAAATATTCCCACGCCGAGATGTTGTGGATGTACCCGGTACGTGGTTGATGTCGTGTCGTGTTATATCGTCAAAAAGGAAATAAGAAAAACAACAACAAGTGTCTTGACTAGTTCAAACGCAGACAGGTTAATGGTCAAACATGGATGATGCTTGTTTGAAGTTGCGATAACGTTGGTACGTATAAGTAACTAAGCTTCGTTTGTGGCAATGCGAGATGGGAGGCCAATAGGGTTTGGTTGGTTGAACAGGGCGTGGCTGTGATGTTGTTCAAACCAGTTGATGTACTATTTCCTGAGCCAGTTAGGAGATGTAATATACATATAGGCAAATAAGCAATTAGGCAATAAAACAAATTTGAAGATTGGGGGGGAATAAGGAAAGGGGATTAATAGTACCTACCTAAACAGAGAACATGTACACCAAAAGGTATATAGCACCAATCGGATGGGTTTGACCGCGATCTTGACAGACGTAACGGTCAGGTCGATAGGCCGTACAATTCAGCGGTAGGGTAATGGTCCCTTGGGCTTGGGGAACTTTGTTTCAGGTATACAAGCTCAATGATCGTTGGGCTGGTTGGATTTCTTGATTCGTGATGCGAATAGGAGAGAAGCAAGAGAAATGATGTGTCTGAGCTCTCTCGGTCCAAGGTAACAAACAAGGTTGATGCTGAGGATTAGGGAAGAGCTTTGGGCCAGGAAGTTAAAACTGATTCAGGCCTTCAGGGAAATTAGGCAATTAGGGTTCGGGAGTTGCCAGTTCAGTTGACACTTGACATTCAAAGTCAGTCGGTGTGGATCGAAGGAACGATCCTGGGTCGGTTCGATGGAAGAAAAAGAGGATCAGTGGGATGAGTTTGTTTTGGTTTCCGGCAGGTCGACCGGGTTGTAGGTTAAGCAGTGTTTGAGCTTGTGCTTGTGCTTGCTTTGAAATTGGGTTAGAGGGATCATGTAGGTAGTATGTAGTAGCATGTATAAGATACGATGTTATACCTGGCAAGGTACGTAGAACGTAGGTTACTAGCCTCTAGGTAGATGTAGCAGCCCAATCAATTTGAGTAACAGCTCTGAGGTCCGGTCAGTAGCACGAGGGAAGGTTGAAGAAGAAAAAGACTCACAACAGAGTCTGAGAGCAAATAGAAGAATCTTTGATAGAAAGGTTCTAGACCGGAAATATGGTTATGGTTACGAGACCAAGGTCGTACTGTGCATGGCTAATAAGATTAATGGAAGGGTCGGCCTCCACAAGGCGAGATGAGCGTTGGTACTAGACAAGGGAATGAGATTGTCGGATTGAGGATCTCGTCAGCTTCCTAGACGAGTTAGTGATTAAGATCATTAAGTAAGTCAAGTGCTGAAGTGTTGTGATCTAGGACGAGCGTGCAGACTGAGTGACTGGACTAGTTAAAGGCATGGTACCTACTCTATGTACGTACCTCCAAGTAGACATACATACTGCGTAGTATGCACAGTACAACAGTAACTAAGCTGTAGTACCCACAGTGGAACTCCCCCCTCTCGTCTTGAGTCGAGCAACAGACAGGGCAGACGGCGTTCTCCATTGGTGATCCATATAAACCATGATCCATGCTCGATCCTCAGCTGTTAGTACGGACTTGTTAGTATACTACTTCTTCTAACTTGAGGTTGACGGTCATATCAAGTAACTGCTACATATGGAACTGCCTGAGCTCAGTCTAATGCCATTCATGCGATGCTATGATAACCTCGGACGAGTGTTCCAGGTTGCATTGAGTTTTGATTCGGCCCTGATCTGATACTTGATCCTAGCCGTACTGAGTACGCTTGCAGTTACTGCCAGGTACACTTGATCGTTCATCCCTAATATGTACGCATGTAACTATCTGTGCTATCTCGAACAAAGTCTGAAGAGTCAAGATCAAGTCCTGGAGGCTGGCAGAAGAAATGGGGCAACGGACAGATTTTGAACCCCGCCAGAAAGTTCAGTCATACGCACTTGTAGGTGAGGAGCTGGTGGATCATGATGTCGATGCGATTCCCTACGTTCTAGCTATAGGTCGAATGCCCGTTACGCCACGTTTGAGGTTGACGCTAGCCGAACTCTGCTTCTAATCTCCATCTCTGAGTCTAGAGTCGAGAAATAGCACGGATTACGAGTTTACGATTCGAGTTTGTTATGCGACTCCAGTATCATACGTAGTTGGCAACTTAGTGTTGTGGCTACAAACGGAGTTCGCCGGAAAATACCCAGGTACAATTCGTGAATAACCGCTACCTAGGAACATAGAGAGCAACTGACACTGACAGAAAGATCTGACAGGTACCAATATACCGGACATCCATCACATCCACCCTAATAAGATCCAGGATCGAAGAATAGAGCATAAATTAAAGGACCGAATCCATGGTT
Source organism: Talaromyces adpressus (assembly GCA_002775195.1). Classification (NCBI taxonomy): domain Eukaryota; kingdom Fungi; phylum Ascomycota; class Eurotiomycetes; order Eurotiales; family Trichocomaceae; genus Talaromyces; species Talaromyces adpressus. Next base: position 23,365 of record NHZS01000230.1, read on the forward strand.
TGAGAAGAAATGAGGAAATTAAATTACAGGGTTACACATTCCGACCAGCAGCCGAACATGTTCTTTCTCAGTCCCAGCTCTTACTTAACTATTTCCGTTGTCTTAGATAATCGTCTACTATTTGTTGATTTGTTCAACTAAAAATCATGGCGTCGTAGTACTGTGTGAGTGACAGATCGCCCATCGGAAAACAATTGAGCCGTTAGACCAGATGGCAAATGCCTCAAGACTACAAGGCTACAAGGCTAAGGACGCGACAAAGTTCAACGGTCAGTAGCGCTGGACCCTTGTAAAACACGATGCACTCAATCAAATCACGTCAATTTCTGACTGGGCTTAGGCATCGTGCATGCATTTGCCTAGCAGGTACTGGTCCATCCACTCACTCCACTGTGGTGACAATCCACTCAAAGTCAAGGTCTCGGCTGCCAGCAGCCATGGTTGGTTGGATTTATTCAGTTGGAGCTAGAGCTAGACTAGTGATTAAATAATAAATAACGTTCGAACAAAAAGATCCGAGATCAGCCTAGTGTTTACAGCCAGCCGGCAACGTTTTCTCTGCCATGGTGTTTGGTGTGGTGCAACTCGATGGGTCCGTCCTTGTTTCACAGTTTCAGCGCAATAATAGCCGGGATGAAGCTCTCTAGTCTCTACTCTCACAGTTCAGGATAAGAGATTACTTAGCACGGAGTTCATGAGCGATTATTCTCCATAATTATATTACATAGTACGTAGGTTTGCCCGGAGGAAACTCGGCCACCAATTTGGCACCAAAACTGGATCGCATCGACCCATATCCTTACTAGACTATAGTGCAGATTCATTATAGCTCCGTCCTATCCAACTTCCAAGTGAGGTAAGTACTTGACGTGTTTCACGATTTGCTTTTGTCGCTGCCAGTGGAAACTCTTTCTGACATGTTTCAATTTGCCTCAATTTGCCTCAATCTTGCATAACCTCATGTCCCTATTGTCCAGTGTCCACACCGGCATAAGCCGATCGATGTAAGCAAGCTGGGAACCCGCATTCAACATTGCATGGCAAACAAGGCGAGCCGATCGTCGTTTGTTCCGTGTCTGAACCGTCTGATACGTTCTGCTCTACAAGTGTGGCGAGTGAATGCGCTGAGTGGCGTACTCGTGGGTTGAGAGAAAACGGTCATAGCGATAAGGAGTTAGGGCTGCAACGGTGCGTGCCCTACCGACTTACTCGCCCTACTACCATAGGAGTACGTAGTACACTCGTGATCCAGACTGATTAAAATCTCATTAGCCTACGTAGTAGCAAGTCCGTGCAATATTAATGAACCAGCTGTGTTTCAGTGCTTGTCGATCGGCTGTTTCCTGCCAGGCCTCGACTGGGATACCTTGTCTTGTTTTGATTGCAGACACTAAACACCAACATCCCAACAAGATAACTATGCATGAGTTATACAAACCAAAGCCACACAGACAGCACAGCAAAACTCGCAAGGACGTACTAAGTTAAGTATACTAAGTATGTAGTCATTGAGTACAATAACAATGAGGCGGTGTGTCACCGCCTGACGGCCTGAAGAGTCACTCAATGTGAGAATCAATGCAAGGAGGTATTTTTTTCCTTTCTTTTGGTCGAATTCAAGATTCAAGATTTGACAAGAACATGTGGCGGTAAAAGAGTGCACGTTCTTTCGACAGAGTTCGCAGCAATCAACAAAGTCAAAACCTATTAAGAGAGAGAATGAACTGAGTCATGGCGTCATGGCTGACTGAAACCGCAACGTTGCATACCGCGATTTGCTTATTGTCTTCAATGTTGTGTTTGGTTGCATATGATTGATATCATCATCTTTGTTTGTTGTAGTTTAAAAAGAAAGAAGTAAAAATAGTTCATGCTCATGCGACAAACGAGATTACCCTAACTTAGCGTGCCCTAACCCTACCCTACCCTACTTTCGGCTTGTACTCGGCCTTCATACTTCTGCTTCATATTATCGACACATCTAGACCCTCGACACACTCACCAGTCGAACCAAACTCTCCAACGTTTCGACACCCAAAATCAAGAACTTCTACCCAGCCAACCTGGAACGGCGTCAGACAAGATTAAAGAGGGGCAGTGGGCAGAGGCAAAAGCCAACGTTCAGATCCCGCTCTGGCCCACAGCTCATTTTAATTAAGCCAGTTGAACTGGTCCACCAGCAGAAAGACAACTGTCAAACCGGGCAGCGCTGAGATGAGACAGCACGGCGATCTCGATGGAACTAAAATAACGGTCTCCGCCAGTTCTTGATTGTGTTGTCGATCTACGTATTCTCTGAGAGTCACGAGTACATCGTTGCCGTGTCTTTGTTCTGTTTCAATAACGCATGTCTATCTGGCGGTGAATACGCAAGTAGGCACTTCCTCGTATATAGCATGGTTAGCATCTATCATTAATGACTAGCCATATGCATGTAGTTGAGTACTCTACTTAGCTACGTACTAGTCATTACTCAAGTGGCACAACGAGCAGTTCCTGTTCTTCCAAGCGCAGGAATGGCGTGGATGCTAAATATAAACAACCCTATCGGAGATTTTTCTCTTTTCTTTTTCCTGCGAGACCAAACTAGTAGCGTAAACTGTGCTACTTATGCTTTGACTACTGTTACGTTGTACATGGCCTGATATGTCATACGACAAGGTTCGTTAACTAGTTAGTTACTTGGTTCCTCTGCTAGTCATAATACCAAGCATAAGTCAACTAGTTATCGCTATTAAGTTACCTAGCAACCTAGCAGTTAGCATAACTAGCCGAAATTTGAGACTTCGTATACATAGTAATATACATGTAGCTATCTTAGGAGCATAGTATAACTATTTGCATGACATGGATTGACTTGCCGTGTCTGAGCTCTGAGTCATCCATCCTTAAATCATTTAACTATTGAAGATCGTCATGTTTGTTTACTTCTGATACATCATCTTCTTCTGCAACCTGTCATATCGTCCTCGGTGAATCCTACGTACAGTAAGCCGCCGCCTGCGAACTGATGAAAAACCACATCTCCTCCATCCCATCTGTATGCTCCGGATGTATGTATGTATCACATGAAAATTCCCCGATCAGTCAGAAACAAAAACAAAAACAAAAACATGTGATCATCAAACTAAAATCGGCCGTCTGTCTATCTTGGGAACTCTCATGCGAACTATTGCCTTAGGGCTATAGTCGGATACATACTACGTAGGGACTATTGTCGGTTCAACCGGGTCAAAAGCCTAAAGGATCAAAAGAATGCATGGATTACCACTTTTCCAAAGGATAGGAGTTAGTTAGTTGGTTCTTATTTTGTTCGGTGTGTCCGTCCCTCGTTGATTTTCAGCTGATTTGCATGAATATCATGCTGTGACAGACTGACAGTTGCATGAATAAGGTACCCGAGGAACGGGAATAGGACGGCTATAGAACGGCAAGAAACAAGGAGGATCAATTTCGTCGGTTAAGTTTCAACAAGTGGTTGACGACTTTCATGCTCTTCGTCTATAGATAGCAATATCACCGAAATGATCCCCGTCCTCCGTAAACTCGATCTGGTCATAGAACCCGTCAATCACACTCCTCACACGAATCGATTCCGGATCCGTACTGAAAAGGAAGGGTTTGTTAAATACGAGAATGCAACAAAGATGATAGGTATGTAGATGCTCACGTTTCCTCAAGGTCATTCCACACCCTATCCCATATCATAACAGCTGGTTTCGCGATATCAACCACGATCTGTCTCACCGGTACATTGGGTGAAAATGAAAGGACAAGCGTCGAGTCATCGACTTCCAGAAATCCCTCTGGGTTTTCAATTATTGTAGCAATTCCGTAGTCATCTTGGAGAACCTTCCGATCGATATCCGTATACGCCGGGTCTTGGATGAAGCACTGGATTTGTTCTTCTCTTTGCTCCCTGGTAAAATTGATATCGCCATATCGAGCCGGAATCGGTATATCGCGTAACGTCTTTATCAAGCCATGCTGATAGCATGACCTCCCTCTTGATCGCTCTTTAAAATGTGTAATTGATCCAAATGCAAACGCAACGATTTTCTTTATCCTGCTTGCATCTTCTCGTAGTATATCCAGACTCTTTAGCTGTGTACATTGCTCACGCGTCATCCATTCATGTAGATTTCTGTCAAAATCTCGCTCAACCACCTCTCTGGGTACACTAGCATACCTAGCTTTAGCAGCTTTGCGTCTTTCTTTGTCGAGATCCAGCACTTTGTGATAGACCACGCGGTTGCAATATGCCAGCTCCGGGTCAAGATGCTCTACCCATTTGTCTGATGTAAGTTGAAGCAAGGAGGCATATTCAATGACAGGCTTGACACTGTAAACCGTCAACATGCTAACTACTTACTATTGGAGATAAAACCTTTGAAGACAACGTACCTGATAGCATCCGCCCAGTCATACTTCTTTCCAATCTGAAGCCGAAATCGAACCACAATCCCATCCAACCCCTCCACGAATACATCCCCTTTGCCGCCTTGTGCCATGCATTTCTGTACTTGTTCATGGACATCTCGAATCTTGTCCATCGTGAAAAAACGGAATGTCTTCGTCAAGCATTGTTTTGATGCGGGCTTTGACTTGTTGCACTATGGCTTTCTTCTCTTCTATTGTTGCATTCGACGATGGTTGGGGAACACCTATACGCTCGCGTTCGGTGAGGATGATTGTCATGTCACTTGGGTCGTCCTCTATCAAGTCACTTAAATCGTCTTGTATCTCGCCCTCGATCGGGTCGTGCTTTTGTAATTCTATCATGGTACTCATTATTGATCGTTCTGGATGCGTTATCAAGAGGCTTGCTTTGTAATGGACGAGGGCGAATGTAAACGTCGAAAGAGGGGTTGACAGCATCTAGCTGGGCGTTGGATATGACCAGTCAACTTCGCCCACGGGTAACGGGCCCAAACAACTTAAAGACATCTTGAATTTTTGATTGGGGAAATCTGACATGTTTTGCAAGTTTTGATTCCACAGAGCTGGTTAGTCTATACCCAGGCAGTCAATATACAGCTCTCTAAGTGTATACATGCTATGGGCGCTGCAAAGCGACGCATGTCGTTGCAACGTATTGAAGGTGGCTGAATTCCCCAGTTAGACTTGAGAAAATACCAACATACTCCAAAGCAACCTGACAATGGTAAGAAAGCATCCATCAGCCTCCATCTTCCAAGTTGCATTAGAAGACATGGGACTTCGCAGGTGATCTGACCTCCCCGCATGCAAACAACCTGCTAGTTCAATGCACTGACGATATGATGGGTCCTTTGATACTTGAATGGCGGCAGTTTCGACTAAAAGTGTTTTATTGTGAGAGTCGCCGTCTTTGTAACGGGTTCATAGCATTGTCGATACCTCATATCCCAAATTACCACGCGCGGTTCCTTGAACAAAGGCAGAGGCGTTTGAAATGGGACAGATGAGAAAGAGCTGGCTGATAAAATTAGCTTTATTGCTGATTGTTTCTGATGGAGGTTGGCGGCTCAGAATGAGATCTTCCAATGATTGTCAAGAAGAACAATGCGAACAATGTCGACAACAGAAAAAGAGTCAATAAGCCGTCTCAACAATATGAAGTCAAATAAGGAAGGTGGGCAGGCACACAAGGAAGGGGCCATGACTGCCTTCTTTCTTGGGTTTATCTTCCAAACTTGACCACCAATTCTCTTTTTTTTTCGATATTGTTTCACCCTCAAATATACAATAGACATGAGACGCCTCTGAAAGAACAGCCCAAACAATGCAAAGCAACGCAAACGAAGTTCTGCATGGCACAAAAAGTCTTGCCTGCAGGAGAAAAAGTACATATGTATCCTTTCTCGTCCTCAAAGGCAATGTCGAGACATCTTCCTCAGAACTGTCGCGGTTCGGATGCAGGAGATCAGATGGGAGCATTCTCGAAACCTAGAAGGATACGCATAAATGGCGGCTGCAGAGGTATGCATCTGCCTGGATTATGATTTGGCATAGGCAAAGAGCTGATATAACCATAGACGAATCTGGATTTGGACTGGCGAGATCCTACAAATCCATTGATATCAGATCTACCATTGCCACTCGATAACAGCCCCCTTGGCAAATATGGGCCAATGGTCAAGTGTTATCGAAATGTCGTATTCATTTGGTTGTTCCATACACAGGTGCTGCTGAATTATATCGACGACAACCATGGATTGGTGCCTCGTTGCAAAGGTTGTCTACTCTGCGATCTACGTTTACTTGCTGATAGATTTTGGGACGCGGAGCGAGAACTTGATACGAGCTTCGAGCGAGCTGTGGATAGGTTTTGGCGTAACACCAAGCCTGGATTGATCCTAGATTTGCACGAACAGAATGACGCTGAAGAGTATTTGAAAGGTCTACTGGACTACCTGTACAACAATTGGTGAGTCTCTATCCATATAGTCAGCGATATGATAATAAATACTGAAACGGCATAGCAACGACCAGGGATGGGCTTGCTTCTTTACAGTGCAAAAGCATACCACCAGAGTATGTATGGGATGTAAAGCTATCACCCCAAGCACCGAGATTGATTGGATCTTGCAAGGAGAATTCTCCGAGGACGACTTGGAATACATGCCACTCTGTAAAATTCTCAGGTTCAAGAAGCGAGAAGAATTCGGATGCGGCAAGTGCAGCAAGGCCACAGAACACGAGTTTTCCTCCGGGCTACTTAATGCTCCTCCAATCCTTGTCATTCATTGCAAACCACTTACATACGGTGAACTTTTATCGGATGGAACATACCAGACCTGGGTGGATGGAAAGGTTACAAGACTAGAGCATTCGATGGCGTTTTCAACTTATCCGGATACATCTTTGGATCGTAAAACCGTCTCCTGGGCCTTCTATCACCTGTACGGCGTCGTTTTACGTAGAGGAGATGGAGGCACCGATGGACATTACGTGTGTGCATTTGAGCAGCGGCAAACTGGGCGCTGGTTATTCTTTGACGACGAGGGGAGACCAGTCACCAGACAACTAAGCCGGAGCCAATTAGACCACAGAGTCGAGACAATGATACACGATAAACGCCATTCTTGGAGTATTTTTATGTTGATGTACCGAAAGCTTTTTGAGGTGCCTGTTCGACTGTTGGCAAGAATTACTTCTTCATCTAGGGCAATTGCACTGCAAAACCAGCAGTCTCAGAAAGAGTCTGGACAATCGAAGCCAGAAGTGGCTGGGCAACCGGAGACAGAAGAGGCAGGAGAACCAGAGATGGAAAAGGCTAGAGAACTGGAGACAGAAGAGGCTGGGGAAGCGGGGAGGGGAAATGTTCAAGAGGAGTATTTTACGCCAGAAGAGTGTGTTGGAGATGAAGACTTGCTAGCTGAGTCTGAGTCGGGACAGACAAGAGGCGAGACACAAGGGTCTGCAGGCTATGAACAACTCCAGGGGGATTCAAGTGATTCGAAGATACGACATGTTCAAGCAGAGCAATCGATGCCAACAGAACAGCCAGCGGTTGAAGCAGATCCGGAATCATCAACCTCCAAACCCAATGAGACGCAAGGAGCTGCAGACGATAAGCTTCAGAGCAATCCAAGTGATTCGAAGACACCACTTGTTCAAGCAGAGCAATCGATGCCAATAGAACAGCGGGCGGAACAGAATGTTGAAGTTGAAGCAGATTTGGAATTATCGATTCCCAAACCTGCTACTGAACAGACAACAGGCGAGACACAAGGAGCCGCTGACACTGTATCCCAAAGAGATGCAAGTGATTCGGAAATACAAAATGGTCAAGCAGAGCAGCCATTGCCGGCAGATCCGCTGACAGAACAGGGTGCTGAAGTTGAAGCGGATCCCGAATCATCTACCGCCAAACCTGTTACTACAAAATCAGGAAGCAGAGCACAAGCTGAAAATGAAAATGAACAGACGACAATTTCACAACCAACATCTGAGATGGTCGGGACTGAGGTCGAGCCTTTCGCGCAGCCCAAGGAAAAACAGGCAAAAGGCAAATCTGCAAAGAGACCCCGTGATAAGGCATTGGATGAGGATGAAGAAACGTCGACATCTGTACCAGCATCTAAAAAACCCAAGGCAAGGGCCAAATCATCCACGCAACCCAAGAAAAAGGAGACAAAACCCGACGCAACAAAGGGGAATGAGGATGAGAAGGCAAGAAAATCCGCGCCACGAACCAAAAAAGCTAAAACTGTCGTTGAGCCCTCTGCATCATACGGTGGTAGGGAGACAAGAGCCAGAGCTGCTGCAAAAAGGAAAAATGATCAGATTCCAGATGTCGATAAAAACCAAGATGAGCAGGCTGCAACGGCTCAACTTGCATCGAAAAAAGCCAGAACAACTAAAGCCTCTGAGCAGACCGTCAAGGCACAGCCGAAGAGCAAGGCTGGGCGCAAGAAGTGAGTTGGAGTATGAAGTGATATTGATGGATTGAAGTTGGGTAGTTGTATGTTTGACGTTTTTATGTTTTTTGTATTATTGGTGCTGGACGCCTAACATTGTCAATTTTGTAATTCAGTCAGTCATTTGAGTGCTTTTATTGATGTTAGCTGCTAGAATGTCATGTCTAATTTTTAATCATGTATTTGCGTTGTCATTCACTTAGTAGAAATAGATCATCCACGATCCGGATAGCCCTATAAAACTTCACATCGACAAGAACCAGACTCCAAACCGCAGACCATCACCACAATCCTTTGAAGTACTCTCTGAAGAGATATTGAATCAACTCGACAAAGTGTGCATGGAAAACGGCCTTTGATACAAAAAACATGTCAATAAACGCCATAATAACAACCCTCCTCACCCAACTCTCCAAAATCTCTCCTCCACCTGCTCCATCAGACAATGACAGCCTCAACCTCAACCTCCAACACCAGCATCAACAACACCAACAGGCTTACAGCAGAAACAATATATTTATCAACCTCTCCCCGACAGATACGACACAACTCAAACATTTGCTGCTGACGCTACACTGCCTCTTCCCTAATGAATTGCTACTCGCGCTGGATATATTGGATAGAGGGTTCGTTATGCGATATACCTACCAGGATAGACACACCAGTATCAATCTCGGAGATGAAAATGAAGATACATTGATATTCGTCGTACAATCAACCTCAAACCACGACAGAGACCGTGATGCCAGCAGAGGAGGGAAAGTGTATCACGTCCACCTCAAAACATGGAATTGCTCCTGTCCTGCTTTTGTGCTGAATTGTTTCCCGCCGTCATCCTCAACGTCAAACAATGATGATGACGATTATGCGGACTATGACATGCTCGAAGACCAGACTGAAGGGGAGGGAGAAGCATGGTTCGGAGGCACGCTACGCAATCGAGAAGAGTCCTACGATGATCGGTCTGTGCCTGTGTGTAAACACATCCTGGCCTGTGTGCTGGTGGCCAAATGTCCGAATTTATTTGGGGGGAAATGTTTGACGTATAAGGTCAATAGTGCAGATACTGATAGGATGCACGAAGTTGCCGGGTGGTGCGCTGCATAGTATATTATTTCAATGATAGGAACGAGTCTAGTTATTCCTACTTGATACACTCTATAGACAAAAAGATTATGACCCTCTCTTCGAGCTCTTCTCCTTGCTTGTGTCCTTTTCATCCTTTGCCTGCTCGCCATTTGTCGCAGATGTAGATGCCCCGTCCTTCTTGGCGGCTGCCGTAGCTGCTTCTTCCTCTTTCTTTCCTTCGAGTTCTTCCTGTTGTTGGCGATTCTGGATCTTGTTCTCGATCAGATCGTGGAATGCCGTGATGGCGCGGATCAAGCTGCTGAGGTAGATGGCCATCAGTTGATCGTTTGTCTTGACGCTCATGGCGCGCACGAGCTCGCTATTCTCGATATCGGATTCGGTGCCGTTTGCCTCGTTGGCGGATTTGGGGGTCGACAGGTTGGGGAGAAGGTTGAAGATGTCTTGGAGGTTTCCCAAGATGGCGTGGTTGATGGGTAGCTCATGATCGAGGACTTTCTGTAGGTATTGTCCGATATCTCGTAAGCGGAGGTGGAGCCCTTGTAAGGATTGGAGTTGCCCTGTTATTCTGTTGCTCAAAGTACCGACTGCGACGTCGCGGATCTATCAACGTTAGCATATCTTCAAGACAACCCCACATGATATTTTAGACATACATCGCGCAAGAGATGTTCCACTCCGATTTCTTCGGCCTCCTCGGCCTCGATTATAGATGGTGTATGCACGAATGTTTTCGATGTCGTAGTACCGTCCTATATGAATTAGCATCGATCGTGCTGATGAGAATGCGATTACATACATCCTTGATTTCTTCAACCGCAAAGTATGCATCCGTCGGCACGCCAACTTCCTTTGGCTGAACATCGATAATGACAAGTAGCGGGTTGGGTGTGTATCGCTTGAATAGCTCGTTGATCTCCAAATCAGCCGCACGCAACTTCGGTCCGGAGTGGTACCATCCTATAAGCTTCTCCCGGGCGTTGATCTTCTTGAACATGTCGTTCATCGACTCGACAAAGTTGTGATCCAAAAACCACACCGTGGGGTCTTTTTCATCTTCCTCGAAGGGGACTGTATCGAGCCAGCATCAGCCAAATGAACTAACTAACCATCGAACGAGCTTGGTCATACCTGCAAAACTGTTTGATACCCTCACGTTTGTGCCATCGTTCTGTCCCAGCAACACTCCGACGACGCGCTTTCGGGTTCCTTTGGCAGTTCGACCGTAGTGATCTGCTGCAGAGAGAAGGACGAGGGGTGCCACGGAGACTGTGCGAGTCACGAGGGACAGAGTCTCTGCCGTGGTGGCCGGCATGGTGTGGTGTGATGGGTGTGTTGACGGATGCTGGATAAACTACGGAGATGCAGCAGTCTAGGAAGGAGAAGCAATGCTGGAGAAGCGTAGATGGAGCTGTCGGCGTGGTGTATGGAGGTGATGGATGATGAAAGAGGAAGGAAGCTACCTCTGCTAACTAAGCTAAGGTTAAGCTGTTTACTCCGGCCACCCTTGCTGCCTCAGGCACTCCATGCATTTGGCGCATTTCAAAACTTCATTTTGATCTTCAGACAGACTGAATTGGCCCATAACTTTCCTTAGCACACAATTACGTACTCATAGTTTTGCGACACGGCTGCCTTCACATTGAACATACTCTAAATAATACTTACCCTATCAGTTCTCAGCTGTCAGCTGTCAGAAAGCCGATATTTCAACTGACCGAAGTCCAGCCGCAGGTAGATATCCGGTTAAATAACGTAGAATCCTTGCACAAGTTCTTCAGTAAAATCCAAATCAGGAGTTTCCGGAGATCTAAATCATACGTACATAGTACACCCAACAGAAATACAGAGTCCCTTCGGACGTGCGGAGCCGATATTCTAGACGCTTTCCTGGCAGGGTTGCTTAGTTGTACGCAGTTAGTCCGCCAGCCTATCCCGAGGTCGGTCTTCCCGTCTTCCTCTCTGCTTCCCTTCTCTTCTTCCTTCGCTGTCCTCAGAGCTTGATCAAGTCAACTTCTCTCGATCCACCATCCTTTTTTTCTCTTTATCTCTCCTCTTCTACCTCCATCCGTCCAGAGAGACTTCCCGTCGCGGTCGGTGCTCTCGATTTTTTCCTACGGATAACGATACAATGGCTCCCATCACGCAGGAGACCGTCGACGGTCTCAAGGACACAATTCACAAGCTCGAGTCGCGCGTTGCCGATTTGGAAGGTCGCCTGGTCCATGGCACCCCGGCTTCCAGCTCGAAATCGCTCGCTGAGCAATTTCGAATCATCTTGATCGGTCCTCCTGGTGCTGGTAAGTTGGATACACAAAGTCAATTCGGACATGTGGCCGATGAGGTTTGATAATTGACCTGCGATTGTGTCTGAATAGGCAAGGGCACTCAGGCTCCTCGTCTGAAGGAAAAGTACTGCGTGTGCCACTTGGTGAGTCGCAATTGATTTTTTTTTTCTTCCTTTTCCGTATTAAGGTTTTCTAACTCGTTGCTTTTCCGACAGGCCACTGGTGACATGCTGCGATCCCAGGTTGCCAAGAAGACGCCATTGGGCAAGGAAGCGAAGAAGATCATGGACCAGGGTGGTTTGGTCAGCGACGAGATCATGGTCAACATGATCAAGAGCGAGCTCGAGACCAACTCGGAGTGCAAGAACGGGTATGCGTGGCGGGCCTATCATCAATAATATGAAGCAAGTACTCACGTGAACAGATTCATCCTTGACGGTTTCCCCCGTACCGTGGCCCAGGCCGAGCGCCTCGACGACATGCTGGCCGCGCGCCACGAAAAGCTCCAACACGCCGTTGAATTGCAAATCGACGATGCTCTCCTCGTCGCTCGTATCACCGGACGATTGGTCCACCCTGCCTCTGGCCGCTCATATCACAAGATCTTCAACCCGCCCAAGGACGACATGAAGGACGACATCACCGGCGAGCCCTTGATTCAGCGATCCGACGACAACGCCGCAACCTTGGAAAAGCGATTGGCCACCTACCATGCCCAGACCTCCCCCGTTGTCGACTACTACAAGAAGACCGGCATCTGGCGCGGTATCGACGCTAGCCAGGAGCCCGGTCAAGTCTGGAAGAGTCTTCTCGGTGTTTTCCAGCCCAGCTCTAGCATCTTGAGCAAGGTTGGTTTGTCCAAATAAGTCGTCAATATAAGCTTCAAAAAACATGACGGGGCGAGATACGCATATACAAGATGGAACGACAAAAGTTGCGAACGACGATAGATTTCCTTATCTGTCCATGGCCTCACACGTTAGGACTGTGATGAATGTGCTTATGACTGTCTAATCATGCAAGAAAAGGCCAAGTCCTATATTACCTGCGTTTATCTATCTTTGGAATGGCAATGGGAATACCAGTGGATATGAGCAGTTGATGAAGCGATGGAATTTGCCATGCTTCTATTTGTATAGTATTTACAGGGTTTCTTGCGTTTGGATGTCAATGATTCATATGTTCTTCTTTCCTTTTTTTATCGAGTAACATAATTACAAGGCAACAGGATACTCAACACTCTCAATCTTCTCCGGATAAACCAACCCATTCTGCTTCCTGACCTCATCCATAACCTCCATAATCACAATACTCTCTTCCCACGGCATACCCTCACTCTCTAGCTTTCCATCCCTCAGACAACGCGCCACTTCATCGGCCTCCCAATACATCCCATGTCCACCATCCGGGAACTCACTTTCCACCTCCCTAATCTGCTTGGCCTCATCCTGCGGAACAATGCGGTACTTCACAGGCCGATACGCAGGACCAATGATCTGAATCTCACCCTTTGTGCCCTGTATGCGCACCGAGGGTGTCCCCTTGGGGTGGGAATCAACCGCAAAAGCGGTCATGGCGACAGCATGAGAAGTGCGTCTGTCATTATTTGGCGTCGTTGTAGGGAATGTCAGGAGGATGGTTGTATCCTCATCTGCGCCTGTAGTGGGATATTTCACCATGGACGATTGGATAGAGGAAGGGGGTTTGCGTTGCGAAGGGGGTAGAGTGTGGTAGAGGGTTTGAAAGACCCATGTTAGGGAGTAGATGCCCACTATTACACCATCAGTAAGAGCAACGCAAAAAAAAGCAGAAGGGAGGGGGGAAGACAGACAATCGAGTAAAGCACCCCCCGCAAGATCCAGATTCACCATGCGACTCGCAACATCAAACCCCTCGGGAGTTCCAATACTCAAATCCGCCTGCACACGAACCACCTCCCCTATTTCTTCTCCTTTTTTGATTATATCGCGCACCTGCACGCTCAAAGGGAAATATCTCGTCCACACAGCCTCCATCAAAAACAGTCCCTTCTTGCGCGCAAGATCAACGAGTATCTTCGTCTGCGCCGCATTGACAGTAAACGCCTTTTCGCACAAGACATGTTTCCCCGCCTCAAGCGCCAGACGCGCGTTTTGGTAGTGATGCGAATGAGGTGTTGCGACGTAAATGACGTCTACGTCGGGATCGTTGACGAGTTCGTCGTACGATCCGTAGGCTTTTGGTTCGCCGGGGATGGAGAGCTCGGTGATGAAGTCTTGCGCGCGGCTGGAGGAGGAGCTGCTGGCGACTGCGGTGACGGTGTGGGTTATGTCCGAGGCGTTGCGGGCGGCGGGGTCTTTGAGGAGGTCTTTTACGAAGGCTGTATATATCTTAGCATGTAGTCCAGAGATGTTTGTCGAGTTGAGGTAGAGACTCACTTTTGGCGATGCCTCCGGTAGCTTTTAGAAGTTAGTAAGAAGCTCAAAAAAGGCGATTGAGATGGACATACCCAGAATACCCCAGCGTGCGTTGTAAACCATTTTGCTGTTTTATGTCGTTGAGATGTATGTGGATTGTTGTTCAGATGAGTGAGTAACTATGTAGTTGTACGGGCACAGCTCCGAATATATACACCAAAGTGAAACGATCAGACAGTTCGATCGGGATCTAGTCCGAGTCCACTCCAGGAAGTGTTAAACAACGGAGACGGTTTCAATTAACCTGGATGGACGTATGTAACGTAGTATGAATCGTACGGGTTGACCTGCCCTCTTTCTCCAAGTTGATGTCAGCGGGGAATAGGTAACTACCCCTCACACCCTCAGAGCTGAAATAAAAAAGTAAAAAAGTATCCAATGTTCAATCATTCAATATCGCTACATACTAGCTAAGCAAAAAACAGGTCCATACATAGGGGTAGTCATCAAAACAAGCGCCATCCTCATAGGCAGGTATACACAATAGCAAAACTTACTAATCAACTGTGGAACGCTGCTTACTTCGCGGCAGCTTTCCGTCCACGGCCACGGCCTTTGCCCTTTGTAGCAGGGGCTTTGCTACTCTCTGCTTCGGTAGCGTCGACTTCAGGCTCAGGCTCGGGTTCTACCGCGGCTGGTTTCGAGGATGATGTCGGTTCGTTATCATTGTCGTTGTCGCTTCCGTTGGGCATGAAGGCTTGCGTGAAGAATAGCCGGGCTTCCTTGGGGGTTATATTTGCGAAGCTGTAATGGTTGCCTGAATTAATCAGTACCATGCTCACTATCAGTTCAAGTGAAGGGGGTCTTACCTCGAGGAACTTGGAATATACATCCCTTGCCCGCCGTGAATTGCACTCCGTTGATATCAACCTGTACCCTTCCATAACACACGTAGAACACCATGTGCATCCTTTTCGCATTCTTGGGCTTCTTGACTCCTTTCGCCGGAAGTTCGACTATTCCACTGCCAAAGAAGGGTTGACTAAGTAATTTTGCGACACGGAATGTAGAATCTTTGACATCTCGTGTTTCAATGCCAGTGGGCGCGAATGCGATTTCTATAATCGTCAGAAACTCCTGCCTTGCCTTAATCAAAGTCTCAGACATACCTGTTACCTCTTCTTCATTTGAAGCAACCTGCTTATCCGTATCCCACTTCTTGATATATCCATGTAAAACTCCATCGTTGGCTTCCCACTTATCCCTCTCATCGTCATCATCCGACTCCTCCCCGTGCTTCTTCGACTTGGATTTCTTGCCCTTGCGCTTCTTGCCTGCTTTCTTCTCTGGCTCAATGTCTTCCGTGCGGATAATCTCCTTGATTGTGGTTAAGGGATATCGTTGTCCGAGATCTGCTTCTCCATCGCCATAGACACACCGCTCGTTGCGCCAATACGCCAACGGTCGGACTGACACCCTGCCTGAGCGAGTATGTGCTGCTTGCTGCTCGGTTGGCACTTCTCGTTTTAAGATATACAGACTCCGACCTTTCAGGGGTCCCGTGCGTTTGACATGGTCCTCCACAACTTGCTCCAATTCAGGATCCAGGGGCTCTCTTTCTTTGGCCGGTTGTGGTTTGGACGGTTTAGCTTTTTTCGACGGCCGTTGTTCTGTCGTCTTCTCTTGAGTTGCTTTCTGGGCTTGCGCCTTTGGAGGTCTTCCCGCACGTTTCTTCTTAGGAGGATTCTGGGAATCCTCGGCTGGTGTATCCATATCGTCGGTCGCTGGGGCTTTCCGTTTTTTCGTGCGCAAACTAGCTGCTTGAACAGGTGATGGTTCCTCTTCGGAGTGGTCATCATTCTGGACGTTGGTGGTATCATCAGGCGTCGCTTCACCGGCATCGTCCCCATAGCCATCGTCGCCAATCTCGTGCACGTCATAGTCCTCCTCAATAGGTTCGTTCTGGTACACGCTCACGTCGTTGACTTCCTCATCTTCCTCGTCCTCGTCCTCGTTGATGGGCCAGTTTTCGTCGTTCGCATATGCGCTCATGGCACCTTTTTGTCGCGATCCATTTGCAATTGGCGCTGTGTTTGGTCGTCGGTCGTTCAGCGGTTGACGAGCAAGTGTCGATTCATTCGCATCCTCGTTCATCCTACCCCTCCGCTGGCGGGCAGATGTCGGGCTTGAAGGAACATCATTTTGCGCAATAGGTGATGATCGCAACCCAGGTGTTCGTCGCGGCGACCCGCTCAGTCCGCTCTTTCTCGGTGATCTTGCGACAGGCGGTGGAAAAAATGGCGAGCGACGAGCAGCTGAACGAGACAAAAAATCAGTCGGACCAGGACCGTCGTCTACATTTATAAATTAGCTCTATTACTACCGTTGTAGAATAACAATATGCGCGATTTACCTTCGTCGATAGACATGCCCTCAGATCCCATCATTGTCTCGTTTTCGGTGAATCGCACGGGCGATTTTTCTGGCGACGAGAATACGCCGTCTAACTCCTCCATTCCATGCTCGTCTCGTCGGCCTTCTTTGAGCGTGATACCCGTTCGCCTGGAAGTAATTAGTCTGGCACTCTCAATGCGTGTGCTTGTAGGGGTTGTTTACCTTCCCTGTTTACCGACGTTGGAGTAATCATAGTCGCGAGCTTTTGCAACCCCCCGAGGAGCCATGGTGGTTGGTATTCTTCGAACAACACAGCCTAGTGGTATCTGAGCAGGCGATCGTATCGAGAATATCAATGAAGAGAATTCTTGCCGAGTACTGATGTCTGCGACAGGCAAGTCGGAATGGTGCTCGGCAGTTCATGTATCAACAGTCTATTGCTGAAGATAAAGAAAGCGGAACGCGCCAACAGCCTGCGGGCATGCACTAAGCCCAATTTGGCACGACGCGTTCACGTCGGCGAGCCCTACTCGACCAATTAAGCAATATATTTCTTTCTTCTTCAGATCTATTTTCAACGTCAATTCATACAGCACAGATATAGTAACAACAATGGGCCGACCAAGCACCAAACCCAAACCCTCTTCCACCAACAAGGAGCCCGAAGATCCTACCGGCGCCCTCTCCTTCATCCCGCCCACCATTAACTCTACTCCCCTCCTCTACGGACAATCATATACAGTCTACTCGCCCTGTCCGCAAGCAATCAAACCCATCGACCCAACAGCCATAACGACCGATGAATTGAATAAACCCACAGAATGCGTTTTGGGAGTTGACGAAGCCGGCCGCGGCCCTGTACTCGGTCCCATGGTCTACAGCGCATTTTATCTCCCGAAACACCTCGAACAATCCCTCTTGACGCAAGAACATAGTTTCGACGACAGTAAAGTTCTAACGCCGGTTGTGCGCGCGAGATTGATGCAGTCGATATGTACACCTGGCGCGTCGTTGCATGACTCCTGTGGTTGGGCTGTGAAGTTACTTTCTGCACGAGATATATCCGCCGGTATGATGCGGCCGGGTATGAATATCTACAACCTCAATGCGCAGGCAATGGATGCCACGATTGAGATTATCCGGGGCGTTTTGAACGAGAAGCATATCAATGTGACGGAAGTATATATCGATACCATCGGCAAGCCGGAGACGTATCAGGCGAAATTGCAGAAACTGTTTCCGACGATAAGTATAACGGTTGCAAAGAAGGCAGATTCGTTGTATCCGTGTGTCAGTGCGGCCAGTGTTGTGGCCAAGGTGACGAGGGATGTTGCGTTGGAGAGTTGTTACGAGTCTTTCTACCAAGAGCCGACACAGAATGTTCAGGAGGATACAGACATGAAAGATTCAGAGACAACACCCACACCAAAAACAGAAGAACCAGGCTGGGGAAGCGGCTACCCTTCCGACTCGAAATGCGTAAATTGGCTACGACAAAACATGGACTCCGTATTTGGCTGGGGCAACGAATGCAGATTCAGCTGGGGCACCGCAAAGGAGATGCTTGAAGGCAAGGATGCGATCAGAGTGGATTGGCCTGCTGATGAAGATGAGGGAGCTGGACTCGCTGATTTCTTGTCGGGGCCGCAGAGATCGACGACGTCGTCTGGGGGTTATGAGGATGTTGGGGATTGGTATGGGACGAGGGTTACTGCTTCTGCTTTTTAGTCTGTGGATAGATGCTTGTATAATGATTATGTATGATATCACTAGTCCTCTGAATGAACGCCGATGAATAACAGGTCAGGGTCATAAAAGGTACAAAATACAGGTATATAAAAGATGGAACGAAAGGAAGGAAAAAGGGGGTCTAAAGGCTGGCTGTCGAAAAGTAATAGTTGTCCCAGAGATATTCGTAGTCGTCCAGTAACCCACCAACAATATCCAGAATAGGCTTGCCCTTGAGCTTGTCGGCGATTCCTCCAATCCACGGTCTAAAAGCGTTAGCGACAAGAACGATAATATGTAAAAGAAGACATACCGGGTGATATTCTCATAAAACGCGCCACGCATCATCCACCAACCCATCGCCCAACCTCTCTTCTTCAACTCATCCCTCTCCAACCCGGTCAATCCGCGCAACCCGCCTGCAGCACGCTCCGCAAGATCCCTCTTTGCAAGCTGGCGACTTCCATATTCTAGACCAAAACCAATCAACCACGGACTCCAGCTTCGCTTATTCTTCGACCACCTCTGCATCGCCAATGCATATATGACCGGTCTCAAAATATAAAGAATCTCCGCAAACTGACCCTGTCCCGAGACCCGATGGAGCAGAGACGCAGGCGCCTTGACGTCATCCGCTGTCAAGACTTTGGAGATGAGATAACTCGATATATCGTTTGCATCAGGAAGACTGGGCAGCGTCAAACCAGTCCGAGGCATCGTCCAGCTTATCTCTGACGACGACACAGATGGCTCCTCAATCGGCTCATCCATCCCATTCCAATCTCCCGCCGCAGCCTCCTTCTCCGCCTCCGCCGCACGCGGATCAGTCTCCCTCTCCGGCAAAGGCGGACTAACCAACGGCCTTGAATTGGTCAGTCGCAACAATAACAACCTACAAACCGCTTTCGCGAATTCGATTATCGCAATGACCCGCCAGCGAACTTTTTCGCCTCGACGGCGAGCGGTCATTTCCCACAGTAGTTCTGTATATTGGATTATCTGTAGTGCGAGCGCGAGTTTGCGGTATAGCGGCGATTTGGTGGTCCAGTATTTTGTGTATCGCGCGTGCGGGGAGGGGATGGGTCGTGGGATGGTGGAGGGGAGTTGAGAAATAACGCGCGAGACGAGGGAGTCATGATATAGAGAGAGGAGTTGGACGCCGGAGTGAACTATACAAATCAGTATGCCAACTTACTCTCGTTTCATGATAAATCATACCGCATTCCGAAGGGAGTTCCGATTCACGAAATCGGCCTGTCGTCCATTGTCAGCCCTGAACGCGATAAATTCATTGACGCAGGCAATCTACCAGGAATGATATATGTAAGCGACCTCAGCGCCGACTCGACTTGATTCACTGTATTGACGTTCTTGGTCACAAAGTTCTCATACGATGAGATCCATTTCGATGGTCGCAGAACGTCTGCTTTGAGGTCACGGAGTGTTTGTCGATGGGACTCCATTTCTACCTGGAATCATCAAACCGTCAGTCCAGCAGATATGCAGATGAAGAGGTAAGGTACTGACATATCGTGGTGTGTTATTGATGATAGCACGCGACTGAGGTGCGCATATGTGGAGTGAGTGGCTGGTATGACGGATCGGGCACATGTACGGGGTACTCTACTAACAGCTCGGTTTGCTTCCGACACAGCGGGCCGAGGTATTTCTTGCAGCGCTTACTGAGTAGTTATGTGATATCAACCATTACTTTCAATTTGCATATTTGTATGCATCACCAATTTCACTTATATGGCCCAGCAATTCACGATTAGTAAATTACAGTGTATAATACATGTCAATCAGATTTCATCCGCAAATTTCCAAAGTCCATTGGGTCGCATCGCCTCCGCAACCCTCTCCAATATCCTCGCACGCTCCATCCGATCAGCTTCCATGCGATCCTCGGCCAATTCTTGCGTAGTCGGCATGTCTGTCCGCCAGAAACCCGGTGGTGAACGAGCTCGTTCATAAGCATGTCTATGCTTGCCAAAGTGATTGGCCAATTGCCTTGCCTTTGCTTCAATCAGCAACCCGCTCAGTGCCTGTTCACTCAACTGCTGGAGTGCAGCCTTATTATCTCCTAGATGGTCTTCAAGGAGAGCCCGATGCTTCTCGGGATCGTATTTGATCCCGGTTGCTCGCACCATGGCACGGAACTTTTCTCCGCAGCAATCAGCTCGCATACATCCAGGGAGACATTTGCGTTGATCGCCCCGAACGACCTCTTTGAAAGCGTAGTCGAGGCCCTGGTTTCTCTCCGGGTTGAGCTTGAAATGGCTGAGGTTGAGACAATCCACAGGTAGCTCTCTGAAGGGCCTGCATTTCACGATTGCTTCCCAATCCTCTTCGCCGTCCGCGTTCGTATCCCGTTGAAATTTCCTTTTAGCAACGGCGCGCTTCTCTGCGGTCTCCATATAATCCGTAATTGTCTTATTAGGTCCATTCGACGGGGTCTGATTTACGCCCACTAAAGGCGTTTGATGACCTGGCCTGGCAACGGGTGTCGCCGATTGAGCTGGGTTCCGAGTTCCCGGCCGATCAAGTGCAGGACTCTGCCTCTGCGGCCGAGCTGCCAGGAGGTCATCAAGTCGCCGATGCGCACCTGGGTGTCGAACTGGTCCTTTGGAGGGGGTGTCATTTTCAATGGTAGCAACTTTTATCGCTGAAGGGATATAATCCTGATCCTCTCCGTCTTCAGCAACGGTTGAAATTGCAGACGCCCCGCTATCACAAGTCTTTCGTCGCTTGAAGGCTGAATCTTGCGGCGTTCTAAATTGGTTGATCTGATTGGCGTCCTTGGGCTGAAAAGCGCGACGCTCTCCTCGAAAGTTCGGAGTGGTTATCGGTCCCTCATGCTGTAGTCTCGTCGCACGGTCCTCAAAAACAGCGAATCTTCGGCTCCGAGGTGTAGTCACTGCGTCGCCAACCTCGTCGAGGTCCTCGGAAGCAGCGGGAAATATTTCCTGGCCCAGGGACGGACCTTCCAGAGATCCTGGAGAAAGAGGCTCGTCCTTGACACGAATTATGCGTGATTGATCACTGTCATTATTGTCCGGACGATTGCCCCTCACTTCACTGCTTAGAATGGGCGGTATTGGGGATGAATTCGATGCCGTTGAAGCGACTGCAGAGCTGTTGGGGACATTGTGTCCCACATCTTGGGTACGAGCCGATGTTGGAGTCGAAAGAGTATCGTTCTGCGGATGGACTACTTGCTCAGTCGTAGAGACGATAGTGTCTGGGTTCGTAGCTGTAGAAGCCATGTTTCGTGCAGACAATTCAGCACACCAACGTTGCCATTGTCCAGCTCTTTTTTTGTGGTGCTTGACCTGGGCTCGAAGAGAGATCGAAATTCTTACCAGAGCCGCTGTTTCCTTGTAAATATCATTGTAAGAGTCGTTCAAGTGTTGAATGCTCGAGACAAATTGAACATCCAGACGACTGCCGGGCCAAGCTATGGCGGTCACTTTTTCAGGATCATATTTCTCCTTCAACTGCTGCAATTTCGCCTCGATCACTTTATCATCGCTGCCATCGTATACTTCCTCTTCCTGTCCCTCTTCTTCGTCTTGAGTCCCCGGGTTCGTAGCTTCCTTATAGCGTCGCAAGTAAGCAATATCAGATTGTAGCTTCTTTATCAGCTGTTGATCAGCTCTGCGTCGGTTTTCCAGGGTTCTAATCTTCTTTTGAAAGTTTTCGGTATCGTATCCATGTTGTACGCTCTGTCTTGCAGCTTCGTGCCTAGCAGCGTCGACATCTTTTGCAATCGAGATTAGACGCTCGAGCACGGAAACCATTGTTCTAGTACGCTGGTTGTTTGCAGAGATATCAAGATCATCAATGTCTGGAAGTCCTGTTTGCAGCTGAAGACGCGTGACGCGTCGTTTCCCTTTTGCCTTTAATGGAGGCCTTATCTTATCGATGCTTATCAGTCCTTATCAGTGTCATCGCTTATCGCTTCCTTATTGAACGAGGCGGGATTGCCCGTGATCAACTGCCTCGCTACCTAGGTACATGGATACTGATGAATCTTATGAATTCGCCATATATTCATATACTGCCTAATTCTTTCCCATTTTATCTGTTACAGCAACTTTATGATTTTCGCACGGTGTCAGTCTTCACTTTTGCAAAGCCGGGATGTCAAAGCGATGCCGGAGCGATGATTCAATAACTCCCTCGTCCAAGCGACAACGGACAATAGTCGAAGGACGAGGACAAGACTATATATCGACTCTCAGCGATGAGATCCTACTTCAAATACTATCATCTGTGTCTATAGACACTCTCGTCAAATGCCAAAGGTAAGCACTCTCCTTCTATGGCATGTCTAGTGTTAACCATGCTGACCGCCACCAGAGTCTCTAAGCGATTCCATGCACTCGCTGGCGATTCGGAACTATGGAAACGACGATATTTTGCGCAATGGGTATTACCTCGAGCACGCGCTGTCCCTCAGTCAAAGCATCTGAAATTATCGTCTACCGGAACAGCTTATTCACCGCGAGTATCGAAATGGCTCGGTCACGGACATCTTGCGCAGGACAGTACCTCCATTCACTGGAAAACACAATATCGACTTCGCCACAACTGGTCTAAAGGGACTTGTCGACTCGATGAATTAGAAGTATCGCGCCCGCCGTTACATCAAATATTGATAAAGCTGTATTCGGGTGTCGTCATCACCGCGGATAAGGAGCATGGATTACGGGCTTGGTCTACGAAAAGGCCCAAGAAACAATTAACGGGGTTGCCGTTTCCGAAAGAGGATGATACACCAACTGCTCTTTACGTGGCCAAGGGCACTGCTGCTTCGTCTATAGAGGTTACGGTCGGTTTCGATGACGGTCATTTCAGTGTCTATAATTTAGACGTCACGCGCGGGGAATTTGCAGAACGTTTTTCACAGGAATCTACGAGCGATGCGACCATCACTGCTATTGCTTCGGCCCCTCCATATCTCCTTACGATATCAGATCATAAAGTCTTCAATCTATACAAGATACCGCCTCATATTGCTCAATATGAAGAGCCATCAGCGCCGGACCAGCTTCGTTTACTAGCGTCGTTGGAATCTAACAATACATTCGCACCAATGTCACTTTCACTCAGATGCTCGGCTTCAGAAGTCATAGCATCAATAGCATACAGCTTCTTTCACATTAGCAATGGCTGGACCATTGGAATACAGGAGCTCCGTTTCAACAAGGATGGGGAACATATTACTTCCCGTCTAGCCACCACGGTCGCAGTGCAGCCAAAAGCCGATGAAGATGGTCATGATGACCCCTCGACAGAGAACAACAGCAAGCCCAATACCAATTACGGTCGTGGATATACAGACCTCTCGACTCCCTCCATACAGCATAAAGAGGCTCCGACATCTCTATCATACTCTCACCCTTTCCTTCTTACGTCTCACAGTGACAACACCTTGACAATGTACCTTGTCTTCTCGTCAGCAGATAAACTCGTTATTCGAGACAGTCGACGGCTTTGGGGTCACACATCGTCGGTGTCAAGCGTGCAAGTCGGCGACCGAGGCAAAGCTGTCTCCGTCAGTCCCCGGGGAAACGAGATTCGAATATGGGAGCTGGAAAGCGCTGTATTGTCTTCTTCGTCTCCTCTCAGTTCTCGAAACCGGGGTATAAGAGGCGAGTCAAGCGTTCAGATCAATTATGAGAAGCCATCTTCGGCTCCAAGCTTTTCGCTCAGCACGACTTCCGGGGCCAAGGACTGGAGTCGCCATATTTCCTATCAGAGAGACCTGGACGTTCTTTCGGAAGAATCGGACGGTTGGGTCGGATTTGATGACGAGCAGGTTGTTGTCCTGCGTCAACGGGGGTTGAGAGCACAATTTTTGGAATGTTATGATTTTACGTAGTTAGACAGAGTATATATACATAATGTACATATTCCATCATAATTCAGGCATAAACAATGATCACAACCAAATTCACATGAACCGGTCGCAAGGCTGTGTACCTTGGTGACCTCGATAGACTGAAGGACCTTGCGAGTGGCACAATTCCGAGCGCAAGTTGCACACTCTGCCCTAGTTGGATATACCCAGGCCAGGTACCTTCGGGGAATTATTTGAACCGATTAAATAATGCATGCGCCATCCCTGTCGGTTTAAAGAGGGGGGTTGCCTCATCTTTCTTCTAAATCGCTAGTCACGTCTCTTATCTTTTCCTTCTTCCTTCCTATTCTTCCTCGCTGCTATCTACGTTGTTTCGACGTTATGCCTACTCCGTTGCGGCTATCGAAGGGCACGATGACGACGACGACGACGACGACGACTACTACTACTACTACTACCGTACTACTATACGATGCGTTCGTTCTCTACACGCGAACCGGAAACATAAAGGTCTGCGATGGCTGAGCGACTCGGTCAGGGCGTCGTTGCACGGATAAGAAACGATACGGCGAGCGACCGAGTCCATGACCGACCTCAACGAAGTGGTTGATAACAGACGGGCATGGATGGATGATAGGTATCGGTCAACAGACAAGCGATGATGGCAGAGAAAAGGCCGACGGATAACACCGTCTGGCAGTTGATTGATTGGCGATATTCGACGTGAAGGAGAAGAATGAAGAGAATGAAGAGAAAGAGAGAGTTCCCCGCTTCTGGTTGAGTTTTCTGCCTCGTGCCTTCCTCAACGGCCGCCCGCTGCCCACCGCCGCAGAGAGACTCGGCCAGGGAAAAAAAAAAATACATTTTTACTCCACACATTCTCTCTCTCTCTCTTAAAACTCTTCGTTTCTCACCACCCACCAATCACTCTTCAATTCTGTCTTGCTGCTGATTCTCGAATCGAGCAATCATTCATCCTTCATCCTAGGAATTATATATAATTCCATTTTCAGGTACGACCAGACTGGCTTTCTCGTTGAGAGATCTATCCCACTCTTCATTGCGCACGCCAATTGAATCGGTGTTTCACTTTCGCCTTCGCCTCGCTCACTCAGTCTTTCGCAAATATCTCCAAACCATCTAACTCTTTATCCCTCACTAGATTATCTACTTTCTCGTCGTTCCTTACGATCAACCCACCTCGACATAATGGAGAACCAAAGTGGAAGCCGTGGCTGCTTTAACTGTGAGTCTGCCTGTCTTTTGCTTCGCCACTTTTGCGACCATAGCTGACTTTTTGCAAACAGGTGGCGAGCCTTCTCACCAGGTAAATCTCGAACGGACTTATACGATTATAGAAAAAGTCGAATTGGACTGACCTGATCTTGACAGGCCCGTGACTGCCCCAAGAAAGGCACACCTACCTGGTGAGTTGTCTTGGTGGCACTGCTTTATTTCATCCTGCTGACCTATCTTAATAGCTACAACTGCGGTGGTACGTCAAGCGCATTCATCCCTCCTCGCTACCTAGCACTATAACATACCTAACATCTTACCTCAGGCCAAGGACACGTCAGCCGTGAATGCACCCAAGCCCCCAAGGAGAAATCCTGCTACCGCTGCGGTCAAACCGGCCACATTTCCCGCGATTGCCAACAGTCAGGCCCCGCCGGCGGCAACAACGGTGGTTACTCCCGAGGAGGATTCTCTGGTGGCTCTGGCGGTCAGGAATGCTACAAGTGCGGTCAGGTCGGACACATTGCTCGCAACTGCTCTCAGGGCGGTAGCTACGGCGGTGGTCACGGTGGCTTTGGCGGTCGCCAGCAGACCTGCTACTCCTGCGGTGGATACGGCCACATGGCCCGTGACTGCACACAGGGACAGAAGTGCTACAACTGTACCTCTCCCCTTCGTCCCTTCATCAGGAATTTCATCCAGTACTAACTATATTATAGGCGGCGAGGTCGGCCACGTCTCCCGCGACTGCACAACCGAAGCCAACGGCGAGCGCGTCTGCTACAAGTGCAAGCAACCCGGCCACGTTCAGTCCGCCTGCCCCAACTAAAACGACTACTCTCTTCTTTTCTTAATTTTACTTTCTTTTGTTCTTTTCTTTTAACACGAAAATTCTTTATATGGACCGGTCCGCACGATTTCATATCATAATGACTACTACCTAACCGACATGCATTGAAACGAAGTCTAGCTTTCTCTGACTGATATTTCCATGAATGATGAGAAAATGATTCGAGGGAGGGGATGGTTGCGAAAAAGGGAGAAGTGAGAAGAAAGTGAGAAGGAATGGAAAATTCAAAGGATTTGATGGAAGGGCGTACTCCAAACATGATTCATGATTGCCTCTTTCTAATTTTTTTTTTCTATCTGATGTGCTGTTTATCAAACAAAAAAGTGATTCCCTTTTTGTCTCATGATAGGGGAGAAATTTCAATATGAGGAAATTGAGGTGATACATAATTAATTCCATGTCTATCTACTTATACTTATTTAAACTACGTTCAAGGGTACGTATTAATTGAAGGAATTAATTAAGATGAACAACTACACATCATAGCCCTCTTGAACCGAGGCACGTCACCACAAAACCTCTCTTCTTCGTCCTTGTCCACGCCCCAATCTTCCTGGAAGGGGTTGAGGGTGTATTGCATCACGCGTCCGAGGATTTGTCGATCCCCTTTGTGCTCGACTCGTTCGATGAGTTCGTCTAGGATCCAGGATCGGGGGATGAACTGTGCCGTCAGTAAGTCAGTATACCGTTCGGGGCAGGGCAGGGAGGAGGGGAGGAGGAGAGGAGATACCTTTGGATTCACGGATTTCATTAATTCTTTCCGCTCTTGATCGGTTCTTCCATCCTGTTTCCAGTCCTCGTCGATCCGGTCTTTCCACGATGATAACCACGCCGCTATACGTTTGCAGGCGGATTCTTCTGTATTCCCGACTCCGCTGATGCCTTCGTTATGAAAGAATCGCTTAGCAATGGCTTGTCTCTGCTCATCGGTCTCTAGTTCCTCGATCCCGATATCAGAGAGACGTCTGAAGAAATGGTTAAAGTCAAGCTCTAAATGCTCCATGGTATCAAGTAACTCCGAAAACAGCGTCTCAAAATCAGATTCCTTGCTCGTCAAAAGACCCAGTCGACGGGACATTAGCCGCACGTATTCGTTTTTAAAGACCGTTTTGTATTCTTCACCAGTGCGGTTGATGAGTGTCTCTGCGCGTTTGATGAGGATTTGTCCGAATTCTTCGGTTACGCCCTTGGTGATGAATTCTTCGTCGTCGACTCGTTCGGCGCCGCCGATTAGTTCGCCGAATGCCTCGCCTAGTCGGACCAGGTTCCACCATATGACGGAGGGTTGGTTTTTGTATGAGTATCTAAGATAGTGGTCATCGTGGTTCGGGGTGTAGGAAGGATCGAAGTTGTCCATGAATGCGAATGGGCCAAAGTCTAGAGACAAGCCGAATATGGAAGTGTTGTCGGTGTTGAGGACGCCGTTCATGAAGCCGTATGCTTGCCAGGCGG
The DNA here is from genome assembly GCA_002775195.1 of Talaromyces adpressus. Taxonomy (NCBI): domain Eukaryota; kingdom Fungi; phylum Ascomycota; class Eurotiomycetes; order Eurotiales; family Trichocomaceae; genus Talaromyces; species Talaromyces adpressus. The sequence continues at coordinate 51,066 of NHZS01000230.1, forward strand.
CTACTGTTTTGGCGTTACGGCGGACTATTTCTCGGTATAGTCGTGTAAATCTGTTTTCTTCCTGGCCTTCTTTGCCTTGCAGCTCAGAAGCTGGTATACCTCGTAGCGGGTCGTCGACATTTACTTCAGCAGATTCTTCTTCATTCGGTAAATTGACCACTCCCGGTAGTGATTCCCATCCAGGGAAGACATCTTCGGCGATATATGTTGCCAGCTTCCTGATCATATCTCGCTCATTGCGAGAATGAAGAATGTCGAAAGATCCAATTCGGAGCCAGCTCTGCGCAAATCTGGCGACTATAGCGCCAGGTTCCATTCGTTCGCGAAGGACTTTGGATTTCGGTAGCAATGTGAGAGATAAGGCTCTAGTAGTTGGAATACCAAGAGAATTGAGAGCTATGCAAGTCAGAACCGCAACTCCTTCTTCTTTTCGCAAGAGGGCAAACCTTCAGACACTACGTATTCGCGAATACTTGAACGTAGAACCGCCTTGCCATCCGCAAACCGGGAATACGGTGTTCGTCCTGCACCTTTCAGTTGCAGTTCATAGCGTATATTTGTACTGGGATTCGTCAACTCGCAGAGACTGATAGCACGCTATTCCAGTATTAGCATTGTATCCTTGTTTGCCATCTGCAATGAACATACGCCGTCTCCGAGTTGCCCTGCCCATGCACCACTAGGACACAGTCAGATGAGTGTCAATATTAGCTGTAGTGTAAACTGACAATTGCCATCCTTCGCCATATATTAGTCTCTATCTCCCAAGCATAGAACGGTTTTTGATGGGTTGCGTACCTCCATAACATTGCGCCCAAGGATAGACTCCCCCCTCTTCCTCATTCCAGAGTATCTTATTCCCGGCTACTAAACTAATAAAATCCTCCGTTTTCTCCTCGCCTGGCTGCAATCCCAAATCCTCCATGGCTTGTGGACTAACGCCTAACAGCTCCGGTTCCTCGGCGGCCTCGGGACGAACATAGGTGTACATTGCGCCTTTGACAATGCGCGGGCCAAGCGTTTCTCGCGGCGCATCGTGAGACTGTTTTGGCGTCTCAAACGCAGGATCCGGCGGTAATTTTGATGTGAATGTATTCGATTTGGGAATGGTGGCTAATGTTTTGTACGCTGCTGCTGCCGGCGCAGGAGCCAATTGCGAGACCATTTGGTGAATGCGGCTGTGGGTCATTCGCAGAGAATTGAAAGGGCGTAAAGGGATGAGGCGTGACATCAACTGCAGATACGAGAGGAAACAAAGGAAGTAAAGATTTGTTGTCCTCGCGAGAGTATGTAGTGAGTGTATTATTAAAAAGTTGCGGAGAAAGTTACTAAGCCGAGGATCTGGAACATACACACAATGACATCACATCGGCCAATCAGCTTGTGCTCATCGGATTTTATAAACATCTTCTTACTTAAGAGTATGATCATGGTCAAATAGACCCTGATAGCTTCCGTCGTGTCAATTGAGGGTTGATCTGTCTAGCTAAGGTATCCACTGATATCAATCGACGAGCCAGATCGATGAGGGGTAACGACATTTCTTGCGCGATGATGCTTCATGGCGCAATCTTTCGCATCGGGCTTTGACTGATACGACTCGCCTATCTTTGTCGAATCCAGCCCAGACTCCACCACATACTGCTTCGGTACTTGCTGCGAGGGTTTCTCATGACTATCGGATCTGTTCCGAGTATGCAGTAACTTATGCCTTTCCGCCCATTACAAATACGCCCAGATCCCCAGAAATGCGTGCGACGTTCTTTGGCAGAGCTTGGAAACCCCACTATCTCTACTCTTCTCAACTCCAACCCCTAAACGGTTCGTTCTCAGAAGGACAATCAGCACAATGACCAGCGCAGCCGATATCCCGAATGTCAAGGTTGGCAGCAACGCCTCAGTGCCAGTGGTAAGGTCACTTCACGTTAAAATGATCGTCAGATATGCTAACGTGAGCTAGCTGGCCTACGGAACCGGTACAGCATGGTACAAGAAAGGTGGTGACTCTAGCATCAACCGCGAACTCGTGGAATCCATCAAGACCGCTATCAAACTGGGTTATCACCACCTCGACGGAGCCGAAGTGTACGGAACAGAACCCGAGCTTGGTGTTGCCATCAAGGAGAGCGGCGTCGCAAGAGAAAAGCTATTTGTTGTGACCAAGGTGTATCCAAATATCGATGATATTCCAAATGCGATTGACCAGAGTTTGAAGAATTTGCAGCTCGATTACGTGGATCTGTATGTTCTCTCCCTTCTCAGCAAGCGCGAGTAATGGGCTGATAATTGTAGATACTTGATCCACGCTCCATTCAAAGCCAATTCCGACAAGGAGCTTCAAGATACCTGGGCGGCTATTGAGAAGGTGAAGGAGTCAGGCAAGGCGAAAGAAATTGGCGTTTCCAACTACACCAAAGTGCACCTTGAAACTACATTGAAGACAGCAAAGATTCCTCCCGCCATCAATCAGATAGAGTTCCATCCATACCTCCAGCACGGTGATCTGCTCGACTACCACAAGGAGAAAGGAATCGCAACCTCTGCATACGGACCTCTGACCCCCGTCACTCGAGCTGCAGGCGGCCCCTTGGATCCCGTGCTGGCTGCGTTGGCTAAGAAGTACGCAGTCACCCCTGGAGACGTTGCGATTCGATGGGCAATTGAACGCGGTGCTATTGCTATCACGACCAGTAGCAAGGAGTCTCGCCTCACCGAGTATCTACGTGCCGTCAAGTTCAACCTCACCCCGCAGGAGGTGGAGCAGATTTCGGAGTTGGGTAACCAGAAACACTTTAGGAGTTTTTGGCAGGACAAATTTGCAGCAGATGACCGCACTTAGACAAAGGCTTGTTTGATATAAGATGACAATAAGTAGAAATAATACAATCGTCCTCGCCCCTCCCATCCCACGTGTTGATAGTTGGTGCTGAATGTTGCTACCGTCGGTAAGGAACTGATTCGTAATGGGCGACAAACACCTCGATCGCTCCAGCTACGGCGCTGAATTCCATCTTGGATCATGAGTAGAGGAGGTAGACATAGATTGGGTTTCACAAGAGCAAAAAACAACTTCCTACCGCCTACAATAATCACATCCTTGAATGAGTTAATTCAGAAAAAGAAGAGAGAAGGGAAGAAGAAGAGAAAAAATCGCATAATAAAGAGAGTTCGACCGAGATTCCCGCTTAGTGACCCGGAACAACTATCCTCCGACGGTCTAGCCAATAGCAGCGCGCTGATTTGTGACCAGGCTTGGCGCTGAGGTTGCCGGGCTCTCCCATTGCTGAAGGAAAGACCTCACCTTCCCGAGTGCTCACCTCCCACCTCGAATTCGTGTGTCAACCAATCCTCCCACGTCTCTTCCCTCCTCCGTCCGACTACAGAGTCTTCCCCTCTGTCTGTCTGACCCTTATCGAGTCAATATACAACGCACAATGCGGCCGCAATTGCTCCGTGCGGCCGCGCGCTCGAGACAATTCGCCAACGCAAGATCATGTCGGTCCTTTGCTACCACGACGCGGCGTAGCGCCGAGGTCGAGTTGACCATTGGTTAGTGGGGATACAGCTGTCAATTGAAGGTCCTATGGCTAATTTGGTTTGTTTTTAGATGGCAAGAAGGTCTCAATTGAAGGTACTATCGGGCTGCAATGGATTTTTGTCTTGAAGGGATTGGCTGACATATCCGTTGTATATAGCTGGCTCCGCTTTGATTCAAGCTTGCGAAAAGGCCGGGGTGACTATTCCAAGGTATGCAACGTCCATTATCTTTGCAGTTGGCTCTCTTACTGACATTGTCGATAGATACTGCTACCATGAGTAAGCTCGTCGTTCTACGTCATGCCTCCCGGATACTAACTATGTTTTAGGAAATTGTTGATTGCAGGAAACTGTAAGTACATACAGACCGGTTCCTTTATGTCATACTAATATAGCAAAGGTCGTATGTGCCTGGTCGAGGTGGAAAAAGCTCCTAAGCCCGTTGCATCATGCGCCTGGCCCGTTCAGCCCGGTATGGTTGTCAAGACCAACTCACCATTGGTACACAAGGCCCGAGAGGGTGTTATGGAATTCTTACTTGCAAATCATCCTCTTGACTGCCCCATCTGTGACCAAGGAGGTGAGTGTGATCTCCAGGATCAATCGATGCGTTACGGTGCCGATCGCGGTCGATTCCACGAAACCGAAGGAAAGCGTGCCGTCGAAGACAAGAACATCGGCCCTCTGATCAAGACCTCGATGAACCGATGCATTCACTGCACCCGTTGTGTCCGTTTCATGAACGATATTGCTGGCGCCCCCGAACTTGGTACTACTGGACGAGGAAACGATATGCAGATTGGAACATACTTGGAACAGAATATCAGCTCTGAACTTTCGGCCAACGTCATCGACCTGTGTCCCGTCGGTGCCCTTACCTCCAAGCCCTACGCCTTCCGAGCTCGTCCATGGGAGTTGAAACATACCGAGACCATTGATGTATTGGATGGTCTTGGTTCCAACATTCGTGTCGACTCTCGCGGTATGGAAGTTATGCGAGTTATTCCCAGACTTAACGACAACGTGAACGAAGAATGGATTAACGATAAGACTCGATTTGCCTGCGACGGTTTGAAGACACAGCGGTTGACTACCCCTCTTATTCGCCGCGAAGGAAAGTTCGTTCCCGCTACCTGGGAGCAGGCCTTGACCGAGGTCGCTTCTGCACATGTCAGATTGAGCCCCAAGGCCAATGAGTTCAAGGCTATCGCTGGTCAGCTAGTCGAGACCGAGTCTCTCGTTGCTATGAAGGACTTGGCTAACAAGCTTGGGTCGGACAACTTGGCTTTGGACCAGCCTAACGGTAGCGCACCCATTGCTCACGGTGTTGATGTCCGTTCAAACTATCTCTTCAACTCCAAGATCTTCGGTGTTGAAGAGGCAGACGCTATCCTCCTTGTCGGTACAAACCCTCGCCACGAAGCCGCAGTCTTGAATGCTCGTATCAGGAAACAATATTTGCGCTCTGACCTTGAGATTGGTCTTGTCGGAGAGTCCTTTGAAAGCACCTTCGACTTTGAACACCTGGGAGCTGATGTCAGCAGCCTTCAGTCAGCTCTTTCTGGAGAGTTTGGCAAGAAGCTTGCTTCCGCTAAGCGCCCCATGATCATTGTTGGAAGTGCAATTGCCGAGCACCCTGACGCCAAGTCTGTTTTCGAGACTGTTGGTCAATTCGTTGAGAAGCATGCTTCCACATTCAGAACCGATGAATGGCAAGGATACAACGTTTTGCAGCGAGCTGCATCGCGTGCGGGAGCCTACGAAGTCGGTTTCACAACTCCTTCTCCGGAAGTTGCCAACACTACACCCAAGATGGTCTGGCTTCTTGGTGCCGATGAGATCAATGCCAGCGAAATTCCCAAGGATGCCTTTGTTGTGTACCAAGGTCACCACGGAGACCGTGGCGCACAGTTGGCCGACGTTGTCCTCCCAGGTGCTGCATACACCGAGAAGTCCGGGACTTATGTCAACACTGAAGGTCGTGTTCAAGTCACACGTGCTGCTACATCTGTACCAGGCGCTGCCCGTGACGACTGGAAGATTATTCGTGCAGTCAGCGAGTTCCTTGGCTCACCTTTGCCATATGATGATATTGAGGCTCTCCGTGACCGCATGGAGGAAATCAGTCCTGCCCTCCGCCGATATGACTTGATCGAGTCTACTTCAGTACCAGCTCTTTCCAAGGTCCAATTGGTCGACCAGAACAAGGGCTCCAAACCCACTGGTGCTGAGTTCAAGAAGGTTATTGAGGACTTTTACTTCACAGACGTTATCTCCCGAAGGTATTTTTTCCAGCCATGCGGTAAACTTGACTATAGCTAACCCTTTCTAGCTCCCCTACTATGGCTCGTTGCTCAGCTGCCAAAGCTACCGGCAACCCCGAAACCAACTTCATGGCTGCCGGTGAAATGTCACCTCAAGCCGTCTATGGCAACGCGGCATAAAAGAGATTTTGTCCAGCTGTATCATCGTACCATGTCGGCGTTTCATTTCCTTTGTGCTGCTTGCTTGCTACCTAGCTTGAATTGAGTGTATGTGTCAACAGTATTTTAGTCTTTCCCGTTTCACTTATAAACATGTCTTTCCGTTCTTTGTCTCTTGTCACTCACCCATCTTTTCCCCTTTTCTCGCCCTCTGTTACGAGGATCTATATCTGTGTACTCGATTCTCAATTCTGCATGAAAAAATAGCAGCTAGAAGGTGTTTTTGTACATAAAGGGAACGTTCGCAAAATGCAAGTCAAATGCAAGCTATAAGCCATCTTATAAGAAGTTTACATCCAAATTGATATTGATCTAGGTTTCTCGCTAGATGAATAGTAATATACAAGATTATAGTTCATCATCATCCGTTTCCCCTCCGGTAGCTTCATCCGCCTCGTCTTGCTCAGGCACCTTCTCCGCTTCCTTTTTGGCGGTATCAGCACCTTTACCTCTGCGCAGGAATGGCAAGTCTCTTCTCGGAGGAGGTGGCGGATCAGCTGCCCTCGTCAAATTTGGACGATTCGATTTTTGCAATTGCTCTTCCTCCTTGTCCTTGTCTTCCGGAGATGCCATTCTCTCCTCCTCAGCCTCTGATTCAGTTTCTTCTTCTAATGGCTGCGGTGTTTCAGGTCTTTCATCTTCGTCGAATTCTTCTTCCTCTTCCTCCTCTTCCTCCTCTTCGACTGGAGGTTTAGCAGCAGCGGCTCCCCTTCTAGAGGGCTTGGGCTTGGGTTTGTCAATGTCCATCTTTTCAAATTCGTCGTTTGAATCTGATGGTTCGTTGTCTTGCTGTCGGACAGGAGCTTTGCGTTTGTTGCGTCGACTTCGGGGTGCTTCCTCCTCTTGGTCGATGGTTGACTCTAGTTCGCGTACTAAATGAGAGTAATATGAGCTCCACCGCATATCCTTATAGCTACATATGATGAAAGGAGAGGAAGAAAACACACCCTTTTCAGAATCAATGTTCGTACTCGCCAAAAGCCTCTGCTGATTCCTAATCTTGAGCTTCTTCTCATTCAAAACCTGCGCAAAACTTCCTAGCAGCATATTCTCATGCTCCTTTTTCGACTGCACCAAATCATTGAGACTGGTTTGCAGGTCCTTGATTGATTTTTCGGCGGCTTGCAGTTGGGTGGTTAGGGTTGATATTTGGTGCTCGTATACATCTGTGCGTGAGAGCATGAGGCCCATCCATTCGAAGAGTTCGATGGTTTGGTCGTCGTTTTGGGATAGAGTTATAGTTGCGACGCGTTGCTATCGTATTCCTTAGTGATACATTATTCACTCCAGAGATGATGGGAGCACGTACAGTGATACTATCAATCTTTTTCCGAATGTTGATAACCAACTCATTAACCTCGTCTTTGGCCTTTATTGTAGCCGTAGCCTCAATCTCAGAATCCTGCTTTGCCCCTGTCTGAGATGCATCACTCCGAACTTTCAACACAGATTTCAAAATCTGCTCAAGCTCCTGATCGGTGCCTGGAAAGTTCTTTGAGCGGATACCCTTCAGACGCGATTGTCGTACTATATCTGTGTTAGCGCGTTGCTGCATGTTCAGTTTGCTGCAGGTGCATACATACATGATCCTACATATGGATTCTCGCCTTCGGTCGCGATGAACTTCAGGTCCAGTGCAGCTTTGCCAGGAGCTATGTATACGAGTACGAATTCGTTGGCGCGATCGGACCTGGGGATACGGATCACCCAATCCTTGCTTTCTGCCGGCATGGTCACCACTTTAAATCTCAAGCCGTGAACGATGCGAGTATTGTTGTCAAGTGTTTTACTGGTGTAGTGATGCTCAATCGGCGTCATGAAAGAAGCTGAGCTACCCCAACCTCGTCTGCCTGAAGGCGGTCCGCCCGGGGTTGACCAATGAGCGAGCAGCGTCCTTACTATAGTCCGATCACCATGTCTACGTCCTATTGTTGACTATCTATTCACCGTAGGAATAAATATTAAAAATCATCCTGTATAAGCCATTGATATTAAGCTCTCTATTGAATTTCCATGCCACAATAGACCACATACAAATAGGTGGTGGGCTGCATAATGAGGCACATGAATAGGCGCGGCGCGTTTGTTTGTATTTACGCGTATCTGTAATACCATGTACGACACCAGCCCCGCGTGACATTTGTACGGCATTCTTGGCGCATAATTGCCTCCTGGTGGCCGTAACATTACCGTTATTATCGTGCATGAATTACCAATACACCCAGCATACACGATACGATAGCCCTCTCGCTATCTCCAAGTTGATCCTAGTCTGGATCTGGTCTTCCCAGTTTGAAATTCACCAAACGACCTCAACCTCCTCCCAGCCACTTTCTGCACACACAAGAATCAGCATTTACTTACGATACCACGACATTTGCTCACCCCGTCACGATCATATCGGCATCAAGCGCTCTTCCACTTTCTGGTATTCTGCAAGATCGCGGACCGAGGCGTCTGTGGCATTCCTCAACACGGCTGTCGATATCCAACCTACGACTACCTCTTGATCCAGCCGATGATAAATATCGTTACCTCCAAGTCATCGGCTCAGAATCTGTGCGACAATTATGATCTTTTACTGTCAGACACGGCCTATTGTTTCCAGAAATTTGGGCTTACAGTGAATATCCACGACATCACACGACACTAACTTTTGATGATACCACGATCGAGCTTCCACAAATCCAGTGACCGACTCCATTTCTAACTTCGACCTCACATGCTATTCTAAGTTTTCACTTACCAGTCTGTCATCATGCAGGCAGATACATTTCACCTACTGCAAAGCGAGTCCCCGCCCATCGAATCCTGGGACGACGATGGAGACCTCCAAGGTCTCGATGACATACAATTCCATGCTATTTCTACCACAACATCCGTGACCGGTTCCATACTTCGGTCCGGTCATCGTGACTCCATTTCTTCGCGTCGCTCAATCCGTTCCGATGTCGAATCCAATGCCGGCGACGAGGACTGGCAGTTATTACTCCGAGACAATGATGAAGCAGGAACCGAAGAGGCGATCGCTTCTGCACGCAATGCCGGTATACCGATTCCCGAAAATGTACCCAAATCGGCCCTCTTGTCAGGCTCAATCAAGAAATTACAGTCGAAACAAAATAAGAGGAGCGTCATTGATGATTGGTCAGAGGATCTTGAGATTCCAGATGCTGATGTGGAATTGTCTCTCAAATCGAAAAGACAAGAGTCATTCCCTGAATCCATAAATCAAATCCATACTCCATTGATGGCCAGTCCAGCGAAGACCAGAGGTTCCGCTGAGCCTAGCCCATTCCAGGGCGTAGGTACTACTACTCCTCAGTCGACAACCGATGCGAAAGATACGCTTCAAGGCCTCGGCTTTCACGACATCAAACAAGATTCACAAGCACCACCAACTACTACTACAAACACAAATACAGACACTTTAACGAATTTGAACCTGCCCCATACTCCTTCTATTGGCAGCCACTCGCCTGCTGTTGGCGTCGCCAGAGATGCAGATGATGACTTTGAGAAGGATTTCGAGTTTCCTAGTCAGGAGATGACTCTGAAGCTTTCTCCACCTCCCAGTATGCCAAGCATGATACCTAGTATCAATGATGATATTTGGGACATTGGTTGGGCAGATGGAGACAATAATGGACGCTTTGGTGGTACAAAGCGAGATGGACGTTCGACTCACAGTTCTTCGGTCTCGGCGTTTAGCCCCAGCGCCTCCAGCTGTCTTACGGCAGAAACCGAAGATGACATTCTAGACGGATTGGTACTTCCTGATGGACCGTTTAGTTTCGAGGACAATCTCAAGAAGAGAAAAGTACTTCGACCAGACACAGAAGAACCCAGTCCCAAATCTCAACCGCCCTCCAACAACCACAAAACTACCACAAGCGACAACTTCTTCGATGAACTGGATGTAGATGATGGAAGCGTCTTTACATCACTAAAGACGAATGTGAACCGAAATGTCAAACGCAAATTAGATGCTCGCCCAATGACGCCTAACCGCTCAGAGAAAACAATCACCTTCACAAACAAGACACCGTCCGTTGGGACGAGGATCCCACGACTTTCTAGCCACAACAGGAGTCGCACCAGTCTGGAGCCCGTCTCTGAAAGCGGTAACCCTGTTATTCAATTCAGAAGACCGCAGTCCCGGCTTACTGCTCATGGAAACCGAAGCTCAGTGGAAAGTATACATACATCTCCAGTCACTCCATCAGGCGGTCGAAGATCTCTCGGCGGCCGTATTTCGAGAGAAGGCATGAATAGCGACCGGGATCTCTCTTCAAGTCATGCACAGCTTCTCAAGTCAAAACGCTCGGCGCCCGCTATACGTGGACCTGAAGAGTCAGCATCCGCCGCACCTTTCCCCCGACCATCATCACGACAAGAAAGCGCCTCTTTGATTCCAAGTTATGCCAGACCCAAGACTCCTGTCGAAAGATCAACTACGGATTCGAGACTCGGTAGCCATCGATCTCAAGCACCTTTTCTACCTGCTGGTGCGTCACAAAGCCAATCTCATCATGCAAGCCTCAAGTACTCCCGTCATTTCCGTCGCTCCGACTCAGAGACATCTACAGAGTCCACCATTGGGGTAAAGTCGACTTCCCGTCTTTCACAAACTCTACGCGCCGACACTCATGGGCGTCATCATGCACACTCCGCCAGCGAAGGCTCTAATATTATGGTCAAGCATTCAGTGACTCGACCTACTCGTCGACGAAATTACGGGGACGGAAACGAACTAGAATCGTTTGACGATCTTCCAACATCTGCCACTCTAGAAAGCCAATTCATCAAAACGCCAGTCGGCCATGGCCCTCCCAGATCTGTGCGAAGTCGATTGGCACAATCTCCTACCGCCCTACGAACCGAAACACCCCTTCCTACCATGACATCCAGCGCCCCTTCTCGACCCAGTTCCTTCAAACCTCGATTTGCAAGAGATACCAATGCCTCACGAATTGCACGTGAACAGAGGATTGCCTCACTATCACTTCCTACACGAAATCGAGACAGCGCGCCCCTGGCTCCTTTGAGCACCAACTGGAAGGGCCCGCAAACTCCCCGACAAACCGATTCTATGCTCACTGCAAGAAGCAAGAAGGGCAAGGCATCCCGACCTGGAGGATCTAAACCCCAGCTGATCAAATCAATGGGGGTCAGTGAAGCGAAGAGTAAGTTATATCGCCTCGTTAGTAGCAGTTTGATATGAAACATTCTAACTCGCCTCGCAGATGTCCAGGGTATGCAGTATAATCCTAGCACCTACCGATGGGAGGGCAATGAAAATGAAGTGGCAGAGTTTGACACCATCAACATTCCCAAATCTCCTAAGGTGGCTCCAGCACTCATTACAAGCGTTGGAACAATCAAGGGTGCCCAAGTTGTTGGCGGCATGGTATTCGATCCTCAGCGGATGTGCTGGCTCAAACTTGCATCCACGCAACCCGGCACAGATAAGGTAGCGGTCATCCATGACGAGCTTGAAGACGTCTTTGCAGGGTTAGAAGACCTCCAGGATCGACCGGGGCCCAAACATCGAAGAAACATTTCGGAAGCGTCTGTCCCAACGGAGGTATTCGATGATCAGAGCGGTGATTCCTCAGAGGAATGGCCAATCACCGAAGAGTTTGACGTCGGTCCTGAGTTTGTCAAACGTCAAAGAGCTGAAGAGGATAGATGGAAACGGAAAGTGACCAAATGGGTGTCGCCTGAACGGCAGAAGGCTGGAGATGGCTGGCGGTGGGCCATTAGGGATTTAGTTCCTGGTGGAAACTGATTCTAATTTCCTTTAGCGATGTGTTACATACATTTCCGACAACTTGCAACCTGTTATACTATGACGAAGTTAACGACCACGACAAAAAAAGAGGCATTTTTAGAAAACGGCAAGCTAAAAACGCTGTGTATGCGCTTCTTGCCTACTGCATTGCATCAACTTATCATGAACCCTGACGAGACCACGACCAGCACACGAATTGGCGGGAATATTCCTGATTGTTATTGTTTCCTGTTTCTGTACTTTTGTGCTGTTTACATGCAGCTGTGTATCTTGTTTAATGCTTTCTTCATTTACCGGTTTCTTGCCTCACTGTTTCCAAGGAAATAGGCTTGGAGGGTTGCTGCTTTTCGTTGCAATTATTGCATTTTTTGTATATGTACATTTAGTTTATGATGGTTCGTCTTTTTAATAATTGAGATTTTCTGAGTCTTCTCTCAATTCTATATCAGATATGAAGTATGCACGAATTGCATGCGTGTACTGTTTTCAGTAGTTGGTAATCCATTTCCAAGTACTCCATCCGCTCCTCATCTACTCGGTCATAAGGTATCATGCATATGATACTGCTTTCCTTGATATATCACACCCTTGTGCTATACATACAAGGATTATATCGAACTAGATATCAGTCGATATTTCCAGACCTGATCAATAAATACCCAAAAAAGGGCTCCAGGAGGCCTAGACCTAGCATCCAAGACCAGGATAATAGCCTGTTATAGCTTAGTGACGACTCCAATCAACAAAAGCAAAGTGTCCACCATAGAAGTATGCTCAATGTAGCTTGGACAATCGGAACGTAAAGGGACATTGAATAAGAAAAAAGTTAATCTCCTTCATGCGCAGCATAATGCAAAGCAAGTATCCGCTCTTCCAGTTTTTCTTCAATTTCGGCCTCTTTTCGAGTCACCAGAACAATATATGAAGAACTTACTTATCATTGAGCCGGAAGGTAAAATCGAAGGGGGTTTAATTGTGTTATGGGTAACCCAATAATGGTGTGGCATCCCGGCCATTCCGGACGTGCATTTAGGCAGTGTAATATTGCTCGAAAAATGCTTAATCGAATGACATTGGGGATGGATATATAATTCCCGTTTGTAACCGGGAATTTCTTCAGACGGATTTCTTCTTCTCCGAGTCATTTGTTGTTGTTTGTTCGACGTGAGGAAATGAAGAACGTCGCTGTTCCCCCCTTTTTTTTCCCCTTTCCTGTTGTGTTTCGGACGATAATAGTTCTATACATGAATGAGTGAGTGCATAATTATCGATGCGTTGGAGGGATAACTGACATCATGCGTAACACGATTACGAGTAGAATGACTCGAAGTTAGGTGTCCAAATATCAGAACCTTGATCATCCTGAAGATTGAAGCACTGCAGCACGTTCACGGATCGACGATGATGCTGTTTTAGGGTTTGACGTGCCCCAAGCCCTAACTCTATCGATTCCAACTGACGATACGTACGTAGTAAAGAATATGATATGCATCTCAACATCCCCTTAGACCCAATCGTAAATTTCTTCCCCAACTAATCTACTATGATCTGGGCGGTCTAGAAAATTCCTTGGGCCTGGCTTTCCCGCATTTCATCGAGGACTGACTAACTACCTAGACGATGGAAGGGGACTACTACTAACTACGGACGTACTTCAAGCTTCACATGTCGCGCTCAACGGCAAGTCTGCGTAAGTTGTTGCTGACGATTTCTTAGAGCTCCATTCGTTCAACGCAAACGAATGGGAAAATGGGGATTATTGAAGAATGAAGGTAGTACTATTGTTCTTCAATGTATAACGAACTGGTATGACCATTCGGATGCCCAGGAACAGAGAATGCCCAATAGTCGTCCGCCATCTTCCAACGGATATGCAATGACTCGGTTCCTCCTGTAGGCTCCTGTGGGATGATTGAAAAGGCTATTCTGAGGCTGCAAGGCTGCATGACACGGCGTTGGTTCCAGGCTGTTTGAGAAGATGGAGTTTCGGTGCACAGGTACCTACGATGGGCAAGACTCTTCTCTATTTTCTTTTTTTTTNATTCAATTTACGATTTTTTCTTCCCATTCTAGACGATCATCTGTTGAATATAGAATTTCACAACGTTTCGGGGGAACTTTGACGGTATGTTATGCAGATGTAGGCTCAAATGTCCCGAGGGGCTCTGTTCTTCAAGTGCTCGTTTAGGAAAGTTATTATAATTTAGACGTTCGTCACAAACTCTTATCAAGATTTAGTGACGCTTATCCCCATCTGTTGCTTGTCTGAGTGTTGAATCTCTGTTACCTTAAGAGGAAGGGAACTTTTGTCATACCAAAAATAGTCATTACACAGCATACTCAAGGTTAAGAATGCTCGGAGGCTTTTGATTCTCTGCGAACCTGAGTTCAGCCCGAATGACATTGGCAAGGCAGAATTCCCGACTTGATAGGAGCTGACAGTGGCTACGTAGTTCGTCAGGTACTCTTTTTAAGATTAACTATTGTTACTTTTTTTTTTCTAAAAAAAAGTTAGGGCCCAACAACAGCATGGTCACACAACTTCTTCAACTTGTTCATCCTTTCCCAACCACAGAGCCACGATTCGGCGCCCATCATATGAAGCGAGCTCAAGGAAAAACACAGCATACCCAGTCATCGGTTCGAGCGGTAAAGACAAGGAGAAAAAGCAATTAATAGGGCTCTCATCTCTTAATACCCGGCCCCGGACAGATGACAGATAGGCAGCCTGGGTATGCTTGACTGGACTGCACTGCAGAATCAGAAAATGAAACTATTGCTGCACGCGATACTGAGCAAAAAAAAAAGGAAAATCACTCGTGACATGGCCACCACAGCCGACTGCGTACGACAAATGTGTCATGTCAGCACGAAAAGAGAAAACAGAAGAAGCAAAAAGCAACGGAAGTAATTGAAGCCTGACGAAGAAGGCTACCCCACCCAGGTCGAATATTGGGCGGCAAGTTTCAAGGCTTGAGGCTGTCAAATTACTCTGTCTGTCTCATGTCAGCGATCTGTCTTCGATCATGGCTAGTAATCGATCGACTCGTGGCTGTCACGACAGGACGCTAAATTTACCATCCGGGCAACAAATGAGAGATGAACATGAGTAGAATTGTATCAACGTGGCAAAAGGGGGGTGCGAGGCAAGAGACCGGGGTCGTTTGTACCTGGTCTATCTTCCTATTTGTCGAATATCCAACATGCAATGACAATACACCAGCCTCTTCTGCTGTCCACAGTCGTGGACTAATGAGGATGCCTGTTTCGAATCTGCACTCAACGCTTATTGGACCCCTGGACTTGGATCCTTGACTTCCGGAATGGCTGTGTTATGCTTGCCAGCGCATCCAATGGCGATAAAGCCCTACATGCCCTGCTCATTCATAAACCCTGATTACTATCTCTCCACGCCATGTCCAAGTAGTATCCGGACTACAGGCATTGCTGCCAATGTCCGATATAGGGACAAGCTGTAATCCAAGCCATGCGCATCATTTTTTCTTTGCATAGAGGTACTCGACAATACGGCATCTGGTCAAATGGGTAGATGTGTACCTGACAGAGGAATCGAATAGTACACCATGCAGCGAGACAATCAATAACACCTGCTACCGCAGCAGGGTCTCCCAAAATCATGATCCTCTTGACCATGTACCACGCATAGGTTTCATACCCTTCTACGAATAAGGACTTGCTTCATGTCTCGGTTCTCGTGGTTCCTATGATGTTTGCTTGCAAACAACTCATCTTCCTCACCGACTTTGTATGTGTCGTCCCAACTGCCTTTCGTTGCTTTAATTACTTCTCCGGATGACTGCTGCTACAAGGCCGATCTGCATCTAGCCTCACTTGCAAGGTCAACAAACTGCATAAAACTTGTCCTTCTATCTGTACTTATACCGTGGGATGTCCGTTCCTGTCCACCCTCAAAAAAGTTATATACGACATTCAATACCCTCTAAACAAGTATCTCCACTTTCCTCCTTGTATTATTATACTTCCCATTTGCTCGAGACTCTATCTGTCTATCTACCCATCACATCCCTGATAGGGCTGGCCGTTCGTTATATTTAGATACATTTCTTCCGATACTTTTACACCTTGACTCTAGTCAGCCTTCCAACATATTTTGGCAGACGAGTGAGGTTCGACTGTTTGTTACTCTATCAACCCCGTCATGAATGGGTACAAGACACGACCTTCACACGAGCAGCATTACAACAATACCAGCGAATCCACATCAATGGCGACTGTATACGAGACGACACCAACTGCCGAGCTTCCGTATCACTCATCCGGAACTTACAATATGCTACAGCCTTACAATTCATATTCTTCCCATTTACCACCGTATTTCGAGCCTCAAGCTTCCGTGGGACTTCAATCACCGGACATGCATACGGTTCCCTCTATACGCCATGATCAGCACCTGAGCCAGCACCACCATCCTTACAGACAAGGGGGATACTCCGGATATCCTGTAGACATGCCATCCCGCTTTACGTCAATACGCGGTATACCAGAACATGAAATCGAGAGCCAGGACTCGATTAACGAGCAGACAATGTCGTCAGAGCGTATCAATCCACCGCTAGAGGGATTTCCGCTGGTTGAAGATTTCGATAAACTAATGGAAAGGTATGAATCAGTTCCAAATTCCTGGTTTTTCCTCAGCTCACTGTTCAGTTACGTCAATGAACTTTCGGTAAAGAAGCAGGATAAGGCGTTGATTAATGCCCAGAGGGCTCAGCATATTCGCATTGTCCTGACAGATCCAAAGGATACCAGTGTCGGATCGGCGCAGTTTAGGTGTGCATTCCTGCTCCATTATTGATTTTCATATCTGGCATACTAAGTTTTGATTCCTTCAGATTCTGGGTGAAGAAAATGTTCAAACTCGAACCAGGTGATAGTCGTCTTCCCATGGTAAGCTAGCCTATATAGAAGTAACCCAAGAATATCAGTATTGACCCTCTCAGAACAGGAAGTGGATATGTCACGAAGGGAAACCAGTCGCCATTCGGGAGAAGTTGTTCAAGATTTTGACCCGGGCACATCAACAATGCCAACACGGTGGTCGTGATAAGACGTCAGCTCAAGTGCGTCAGATATATTCATGGTAAGAGAGAGATTTCCATACCCCATTTTCCTGTAGACGGGGAGATCTTGCCAAAAGTCATTTCTAATAATGCACTCTCTAAAAAGGGTACCAAAAGAACTGATCTCCCGCTTCGTCAAAATATGTCCAACATGTCAAGTCCGTCGTGGAGGATCACATCTTTCCCCTCCAGATTCAAGGCGAAACTCGCCTCCTTTGGAGCTCAGCAGAGTGCAACCACCACAGTCACCGTTGGCATATATGCGTGCACAACCAGCTCCATCGATGGGAGCGTATGACGAATACCGACGAAACTCCTCTTCTTCCTCATCATACGGTTATTCAGACAGAGGAAATCGAGAATGGGGAGCATATTCATCCCCAACCTCGCGTCATAGTGAAATGGCATGGTCACCCCCTCCTTCCCATCATCAGCATCCCCATCCCCATCATCATCATCATCATCATCATCATGGCAGTCTCCAGGATGCGGCAACATCATCTCCTCCTTCGAGGTCGATGGCAGGCGAGAACTCGCCGTCCCAAGCGCAGTATCTTTCGGGGTATGTGGCGACTCACTCGAATAGTCGATATCGACCTGGGTACTGATCCCTTGGTTCTGTAAAATCCGTGTACCCATGCATGTTTGTGTCTTTATATCAGAAGAATGTTATATGGAAGATTGTTTTTTGAATCTGGGTGGGTTATTGTTGGGTTTGCTGGATTTGGACACGGTTTTAGGGATGACCATGCCGGAACGTCGTATGAAAATGCTGCGTGGAGAAAAGTATTGGGATTTATCAGGGGATAAGGCGAGCTGTCAAAGAAGAAAGGAATATGAGCTCGGTCACCCCTAAAAGGTCAATTCTATGTTAGAATCAATTGAAGGGGCTAGAAGAGCATGCATACATATAGTTATAACGACAGATTCTCATTCATGACTAAATTACATATACTAAATAAGACTGATATGCGTACATAAGGGGCGACAAGTGCAAAAAAGACTTTCTCTTATTGAGAAATAGGGATTGCGCATCTCATTATTCGCCAAATGACGATATCACAACCGGAGGTGTAAAGCGGTATTTTTGTTGGACCCGAAAAGAAAAACGTCAAATTTCTTTTACCATTCATTGCTTTGATTCAGCTCATTCCGATTCCTCGTCACCGGTTGCTCATAGGATGGACCGTCCGTAGAACAACCACGAGAAAAGATTGATTCATGATGGACATGAAGGTATAATCGTAATAAAAGAGATAATCCAGGGGCGTTGGATTCGTCAAAGGCTTTAAACAGGGAGAGCAAACTTCCTTCCTTTCATCACCCTGTTGGCGTATTAGTACTTGCCCACAACGAGCGCAAAGAGCAGACCATCAGAGTCGTTATATGACTTACTTCGTGTAATAGATGTAGAAAAAGTCCGAATAGAGGACGGTCTGGATGATTCCAGCAAGAACTGGAATCGCATGGAAAAAACCCTCGAAGAAAAATCTGTAAATCCAGTTGGGAATATATAGCGCTCGATATATACCCAACGCAAAGAGATAGTGGGTTGTAATAGTATCTGCCTCGCCGGTTCGTTGTAGCATGAATAATTGCGGCAAGATCGCAACGGATTCCAGCCAGATTGAGAATGTCCAGAGAATCTTTCCAGAAGAGAAGTCAGTGCATTTGGCCATTCTCATGATGAAACACAAACTGACCTCGGAAATGGTATAGTGCTGTGGGAAGAGTATGGCTAAGAGAGCACTGAAACCAAGAAGGTATTCCACCTTAAACGTGTCGGTGTTTGGGTCCTGAGTCGGTTTGTAGTCATTGAGCATGAGATAGATGGTATAAGTCGAAGACCCGATGAAGAGAATCTTGAACACCGTGTTGTATAGAGAGTCCGTGAATGTCCAGAAAAGATCTGTACAAATTCCGATTAGATACCGCCATGGACACATATTCCAACGAGACCAATTCCAAGAAACCAACCTAAGTAACGCGTTACAAAAACGATCAAATATAACACTTGTGATTTAAACGACAGTCCCGAGCAGCTCTGTAAGGTAGGCATAAGTGAATTGATCCTCGACGGATGTTCAATGGCAGTGCGGTGGTCGTTGACTAACGTTGGTTGATTTCATCTTTTGTAGAAGAATGAGTATAGATATGAGATGCGAAAAATCCGCTATTTAATATCGAATGAAATTAGCGTCAATTTCATATACGGGTCCTCTCAGCAGGGAGCCCACCTAAAAGCCTGAAGATATTCATGTTGAAGTCGAATCGCAATGCGATCAGGAGTGGACACGTTTCCAATGAGACGAGAGGACGCGGAAGTAACTTCTTGCTGCGGGAAGCTTTGAAGTGCTGCTGGAGTCGAGATAAATCAATCGGAGTGCAGGTAAAGATTGAGCCCTTTTGTAGAAAGGCTAGACCGGTGGACGAAGCACAGTTGTTGAAGGGATAGGCAAGAGGAAGTGTTGACAGGAATATCCAAAAAAGAACGCGGGTGCAGATCTACCCGGCAGGTGGAGCGCCAGGGCCGCCCTACGGCGGCAGCGCGGATCTTGTATCAGCGATATTAACTTCTGTATTAACTTAACTACGTACAGAATATCAACTAACTAGAGTCGGATTGCTTGTTAGAGTTGCTGAACAATAAATAAATTGGGTATCATACTAACGGTCGCGCTTATCATACATCTATTTATCGTACATGGATCGGACAGCGTGCGTGTGTATCAAAAATCATAAAACCTAAAAAGCACTACTACCTTCAAGCCTATCTTCTTCAGTCATTCGCTGAAGGTGAACTTCTGCAAGTTCACTACGTAGTGCGTTGAGGGCGCTTTCGCGCTGTAGTCGGTCCCAATCCTGTAGCCCTTGCCTTTTCAAAAGCTGCTTTTCCAATGCTTGTTCCACCAATTTTTCTTCATCCGCCTTCAGGTTCATAAGTCTCTTTTCGATTGAGAAATCAAATACAAGTGGTAACAGTCTTCCGCCGTTTATGACTGTGGGTAATGTGGCTAGATAATTGACCTTCGTACTCCGTTGGTGGCCGACCGGGGCATTGCTGTTATGTCGATAACTCGGCCCACGATGAAGGTCATGAGCTGGAGGACTGTATGCGTATCTATTTCGGGGTCCCGTGGGCGGTGCATGCGGTGCATGTGGCGCATGGGGTGTAGACGGAGCACGTCTCGGTGTTGAAGAGGTCGACCATGTTGGGTCACGACTAGAATAGCCCGAAACTCCTCGAGGCCTGGTTGGAGCGGATAATAAGGATAAATTAGACGAACGGTTTTGAGAAGAGGATGAGATGGTCGCACTAGGCGCGGAGGGAAGAGTTTTGTCTTGTGAGTTGCGTGACGAGTTTGGCCTCTGGTCTCGCAAACCGTCGTCTCGGTCGTCATGCATAATGCCTCCACGATGAGATCGCGGTGACATACTACGGCCAGAACGTTCGCGTCGATCCACGACCTCATGCGAGGCACGGTGTGTTGTGGTACTCGAAGCGGCCACAGGCTTCTCAAACTCTGGAGATGACGGCGACACGGTCGTGGATAACGAGGAAGCCTTTGCAACATCATCATTTGGAAGCCGCCGTGATGGTACGTCCTGTGCAGGAGATCGGCTTTCCCGACCTGAAGACGGAATGCGGAGGCGCTCATTGACAATAGGCGGAGAAGATCTTCGCGAAGTAGACCCCGAATTCAAAGCTGACGTGTAGCCTGATGATGCCCGCTTGTGAGGCGATGCTGTCCGATTACCCTGACTGGGCTCAATTCTAGGCGAACGTCCACCACGGTACGGGCTTCTTGAACGAGCTGGCAGACGACCATACGAGTCGCGTTCTTTGAAGGTCGACCTTGAGGCAGATGGTATATCTTCACGCCTTCCAGGCGGTGGGGAAAGGGGTCGTTCTCTCCTCGGCGATCTTGGAGTATAAGGAGCCCTGAAATTATCACCAACGCCCCTCGTCGGCTGATCGTAAGATGGTCGCTGGTTATAAGGCGAGCGAGATCTCCATGATCGAACCGGGGATGGGGGGCGATCGCGCCGTGGTGATCTAGGTCTCAAGGGTGAGCGTGCACGCTGGGGTTGACGATAAGATGGACTTCGCGAACGACGGAATCCAGTAGGTGATCGGCTTCGATACCTTTCGGAAGGATGACCACCACGGGGTGCCCAGGTATCAGCGCCTAGCCGTGGAGGAGACCTATTCCTCGGGCCATGAGGCGGAGGAGGAGAGCGTGGCCTTCGTACGCGGCTTGGGGAGCGTGACCGAGAATATCTGCTGGAGGGACGATAACTTTCGCCGCCTCGTCGCTCTTCAAATCTCATTCTAGGGTTTCGTTCTGTTCGTCCCCAGGTGAAGCGCAGCGAGTAATTCCAGAAAGCAAATTGTGTTATTTATGCGTTGTGATGGAAGCAACAAGTGCCCTCGTAGTTGCGAAACGAGATACGAGTCCAGCTCAGGAAGTCTGGGGGTTCGTTCGATGTGAAGATTGAAGATTGAAGATTGAAGGTTGGCGGAAGAACTGCGCTAGCCCTTTTGGGACTAGTGCACACTACGACAACGGATAACGATTTTCATTGGTGGATTGTCTTGCATACAATATCTTTTTCTCGAGTCAGAGTGGACACAGCATAGGATATCAATGATAAAGTGGAAACAATAATATATGGAAATTGATTAGGGCGTCACTGCCATATGCTGATATCGTATAAATACATGTTTGTCAGTCCACAAAATCACTGTAATCGCATGACGTGACTGGAGGACATAATCAGAAGTAAGCTAGCTCATTGGATATAAGTTATACCATCACTGAAATCAGCGCTTTCCACGACGCTCCTCTTCCTTGCGAATCCTCTTTCTTTCACTGGCGATCATATCACTAAGGTCTTCTTGAAAGTTCCACTGCGAGAACTCTTGCTTCTTCTCTGCGTCGTACAAGCCTCTCAAGTGCTCCTTGCTGATTCCATCATTGTTTTGAAGCAGTTCTGGGTCCATCGACACTTCGACATCATCTGCTTTCTTTCGTTTGCGGTGAGACTCCTCACTTCCCAGCAGGGGTATAGATGTTTCCGCAGCCTTGAGATCGTAGACTCTATCGCCACCAAAAAATCCCGAAACTCTTGATGCCTGCTCAGGAATAACACGGTATGCAGCTTTCGGTTGCGTGATATCCTCTGTCTCGGTTCCCCGATGATGTTTACGCACGTCAAACTCTCCGCCAATACTCTCGGCTGCGCCAAACTCAGATGGCACGGTAGACACCAAGCCGCTCGGAGTCTCTAAACCGCTTTGCGCATGTGTAGCATCCATTGCGTCTTCATCTTCTTCTTCTTCCTCCTCCGCCTCTTCCTCTTCTTCCTCGCTCTCTTCTTCAGACTCTTCCTCCATGGGTTGCAATTCGCCCCAGAGATCTTTCTCAACAGGCTCTCCTTGCTGAGCTGTTTGTTGAGTCTGAAGCACGCCGAAGATGTCACCACCGTATAAAGGCCTATTGTGCTCATCAACCGGGGGTTTACCATAACCTCCAGGGTGAAATCCCCACATGGCACCTGGAGGGGGCGGGGCATTTAAACCCGGAATCTTCAACGCGGGATATGAAGGTGGTGGACCAAATCTCTGTTGATTGATTAACCAAGGTGGAGGAGCTCCAGGTGGAATATTAAGTGCTTCCTTCAACTCGTCGCTGAGCTCGCCTGGACGCAGATGGCGCAGATTTGTCTCATACTCTTTGCCCTCGTAATATACCTCCCCATACCGCGTTAGTTCTGGCTTAGTTTGGAATCTGAAGAATGCTTCGTATAGTTTCTGATAGTCGATATCAAGACGGCCCATCTTGGGTTGCACTCGCTCTCGCTGCTTTTGTTTCAGCGTGGCTTGCTCTTGTTTTTCCAATGCCGCATCACGCATTTCAGAAATGCCGGTCTCCTGAATGAATTTTGGCAGTGCGAAAGCAGGTTTCTCAATGCCTCGCTTGGAAGACAAATATTCACGTTTGAGCGACCAATGAGTCGGTACGGGAACGACATTGCGATGTGCTTTGATGTGAACGAGCAGTCGAGGGTCTGGAGCTGACGTGTCGGTCCATTCCACCAAGTCGGGTTTTTGTACTAGTGCTTTGAGTTCGGCGATTGAGAGTTTAGTCAATTCTTTCCTCTTCTTCTTGGACATTTTGGGTTCTTCTTCCTCGTCTGGGATTTCATCGTCGTCGTCAAAGAAGACTTGAGGTTTTTCGGTTTCGAGTTTTGTTGCCTCTTCCTCGCTCGCTTCGAATTTGTTCGCAATATCTTTGTACATCGCCCAGAGACTATCATCCAGCTGAACGGCGGCATCCTGCTGTTGATCTCGCTGTCTCAGCTCGGATTGCGACGGGGTATCAACTGGCTTGTCGGTGTCTCCATTTTGAGCAGCATCATCGTTTGGCGCCGCGGTTGACTAGATGATTCGACACTGTTAGCTATCAGATACTCACTTCAGGGCGAAGATGACGCACGGCTTCTTTTTTGGCTTTTCTCCGAGCTCTTTTTAGCTGGTTCTTGGTGGGCTTGGTTGCTACGGCCGGCATGGCAGGCGATTGCGTAAAGCGTCGCGATGTGATGAGACCGTTAAGTAACGCTACCGTTGAAAGGTGTAAATGCGCGTGTGTCAATAATGTTGTGTATCGTCGAGAATCTGTGAAGTGGTGAAGTGGTTATTTGCCTTCCGTTAAGTTTCCAGCATTGATACCGCCAAGCTTGCCAAGACTGAACCTTCAATGGAAACGTTCGATGATTGGTCGCGGTGCCGCGTCGTATATCAGGCTAGTCTCTCTCAACCAGCCGCGGCTACTTCTCACTGCTTGGCCCTACGCCCTCAATCGCCAATATGCTACCTGGATTCTTGCAGAGTAGTTACGCACGCTATAAAGCAGATACCAATACATTTGCAACATGGCTACTGGAGACAGCCAACCAATGTGGCTATCAGCCACCTGCGCTCTCCGCTGCTGTTCCAACCTCGAAAAAAGCTAAGCGCAACGGCAAAAACAATACCTTAGATGCAGATCCGCTTTACTATACTGCGACTACCAAAGATCTGCAAAAGCTCGCCGAGGTAGTTGCCAGTTCTGCTCTCACGGTACCTAAGTCAGTTCTTACCATCGCGAAACGCGCCATCAAATTGAGAAAAGCAGTCACTTCCTGGTTCTTGGGCCAGGGCGATTCCACCACTAACAAGCGTCATGCTCATTTCATCACTACGCTAGAGCAAATCTGTGAGACTCTTGAATGGAAAACCACCCAGTCCTCGAAGCCAGACGCTAAGAAGTCACCACCGACTTCTGATGTTCAAAGTGATGCCGGCGATGCTGAGAGGTTTTTAACAAACAAATTTGCTGTTCTCACGGTGGAGGAACCCCGGGATACTGCGCAAACTCAACAGACGCCCGCAGAATCGAAGAAGATCGTCAAGGTGACTGTTGATGAAGAGGACGACAATGAGGCAACAGACTCCCATCTTAGTCAGTTGTTCTTCAAGACCCTCTGCTTACTTCAAGACCTGAACAATATACGAACATTCATTTCCATCACCTGGTCGGAGTATCGGGATAAGAAAATCGACCTCATGAACGCCGCTGTCGTGACTGACAGTGCTTTGCAGCTTACCCGAGATCTTGTAGAGGATGTGGAGGCTGACTGGCGCACTTCCCTTACGAAGGAGGGGGATGATGTCCAGAGTATTGTCTTCAATCTCGCTTTCTTTACCCGCGGCATTTCTGCGGCTCCTTCCATTGAGATTGGCCTACCATACAACAAGAACATGGCTGATGTAGCCGACTGGTGCTATATGCCAACCAAGGTCCTGCTTGAGTCCTTCGCAAAAGTTCTCCAGGCTGATCATCAGCCAGTTTTCAAAAAGGGTTACTTCGGCTTCTATGATCCGAAGGCGGACAGAGGGCGGATGTCCCTAGGTCAGAAATTCAACGAAGACAAAATCATCCTTCTTTCAATTTTGTCCGAGTTTTGCATGATCGATACATTCAAAATCCAGATACCTACTGAGGACGCCATCACTCGAGGCCTTGTTGAATTTGCCAAGACCAAAAGGGCCACCTTGTGGCTTTGTTTCGCCTCCCAGATCTTCCTCGACGTTCATCATGTCATGCGACACAGTACCATGAGTGCATTTGGAGACCTCCGAATGTCTGGGCTTCGCATCCAGAAGACTATCGATGACTACCTGCAATTGTCCAAAACACACCCCCAGCCCAAATTCTGGCCAAAAGAGGGTGACGAGGAGATTCGAAATATAAGTTTAACCGTGAAGTCATGGATCATACAAGATCTGTTCTTGGATATTCGAGTCTTCTCAGGACTTGACAAAATTGGCTCCACGCCCGAAAAGCATGAACTCTTCTCACAACACGCCATCCTGTGCGGCTTGGTCTTGTTCAGCCTCAATACTCGAATGCAGTCAGTTGGCCAACAGCTCGTCACCCAATGGTACGACGTCCAACAGCTGGCATTCTTGCACAACCTTGTCATAAACACTCCAACGAACAAGGACCTGAGATGGCCTGACATGGATGCTTTCGTTAAGATCCATGGCGAATCTCATGTTTTCGTCGGCTCGCGACCAAAAGACGCCAAAGAATCGCTGAACAGGCTTGAGTTAGCCACAGGTATCTCATCCGCTGCCAATTTTGCTCGCGACTCCCGGAGCAAAAGATTTCACACCCCTAATGGCAAGAACTCTCGCGTGCTCAAGCCCACCACTGCAGTCGCGAACTTATTCTTCGCCCATTACGTTGGCGGGTGCGGGGAAGATGCCGGGATTGTAAAGATTGACAGAATCCTGGACGAGCTTTCACAGAAATCGAAGCTTGAACCATCCAGCAAGGAACTTCAAAGAGCCAATCCTGAACTCATCATTACCCGAAAGTGGTCTTACACCCACAACATTGACACACTGCAGCTTCTCGCCTTCCTGAAGACCAAACTATTTGAAGAAGAGCCTGTCATCTTGTACAACTACTTCGGCATGCATAAACGCTCCGTCGAGTTACTAAGACTGATCCGAGACAAAGAGCACCAGAAATTTGTCCAATACTTTACGTCGGCATACATGCCTGACGAGTCTTTCATATCAAACATCGTCATTCTCATACATCACGTTGCGCAAGGCTCGGCCCAAAATGCACGTGCAATGGGACTTGCATCTGGCGGAGCTCAGATAGTGAGTCGCATCGTCATGAGCGCAGGCGACGTGATGCGGGAATACTTGAAGAAGAATGGAGATGTAGCATGCAAAGAGCTGAGAGTGTTCTGCAAGAACAAGAAGCCATTTCAAGATGGTGTTGCTTATGATAAGGGCGAATCAGATGAACTAGTGTATTCTTGGCTCAGCCTTGAGGACGTTCTGGGTCCCAAGGGCGTGGCCTCGCTCATGACCGGGATCCCAATAGCCTAAGGCTTATTGAATCTTGTGCCGCTTTCATGCCAACAACTGCCTGGACGTGCAGAAACTCTGCTACATTTTCCATTTGGTAATGGTTCATGAAGTCAGGTTACTTATTAATTGACTTAGAGGGTTCTGGGACCAGCAAAAATTCAATGATCATATTGATAAATATCTTGATGAAGTGAAAAAGGGTGAGTCTATCACATGCCTAGTAGATAAGAACTGCTGTGTGTTTTCTTGTTCTTTGGATTGATCCTGGATCTACAATATTATTTGCAAGATACCAACTGCCATCCTGTGGTGAGACGACGCGGACGTAAGCCCTCTGTTTATGGGATTGTCGAAGACAGATAACGCGAATTCTCGGTCATAACCTCCGATTCGTTCACAGAGGACACCTCGTAAGCGACGTCGGTACAATCGTAAGCTCAAATAGTATGTACCTAGCGATGGGACTCTTTAGGACAACTTTCGGGTATTTTCACTTTTTTTCTAAGGTTTATTTATATCTCTGTGGCCAGCGCCTTGCGTATCCAGGCATCGCTCTGGCGGTCATAAGATATTGGACTGAAGGGAATAATTACATAACAAGGCCCTACTCTGCTAGATAGACATACTAAATCGCGAGATCTCGGAACATAGACAGCCACAGCTAGACCAATCCACATATCATGCTCAGGCTTATCTTGTTAGCTATTTCTTGTCAGCTGCTTCCAAAATTTTGATATCCTCCCTGGCTAGGCCAATGAGTCTGCTTTACGCTTATTTTTGGCTCTTTGTTTGCTGTGTAGGCGCCGCCATTGACTGTTTTGGCATACTCGAAGCCGAGTTATTTGGGAAAGATGACTCTCTTGATGAAAGAGCCGGGTTCGACAAGATCGACATGTCTTGCGGTGTAGGGAAGGAAGATTGTTCCGACTTTTGTGAGAGTGTAGAGTCTTCCTTTGTAAATGAGACTGAGTGATTAGGATCAGGGAATTGTTGACCTTGCGATTCAAATGCAAGTCTGATCTGGCGCGCTACCTCACGGTCAGGATCTCGCTCTTTGTACCCCGCTAGTTTGAGTAGTTGTAGAACATGATCATCTGAAATAAATTCTTTCCCAGGCTTTGCGTCCCGCTGGGAGGATATTGGGATCCGCACCATGCTCAAGAAGCAGGACCATGATGGGAAGCATACGCTTCTTTGCAGCGTAATATAGCGCTGTCCTTCCCCCAGAATTCATGCCATTTACATCGTGGCCCAAGCTTAGGAAGAGATTGATCATAGGGATGTTGCCCGTGGTTACGGCCTGTTTTATCGTCACAGCTCGTCGTAACCCCGTGACGGCCCTGCAACAGCGTGACTTGCCAAAAGCCAAGTCAGACAGCTTTATAGTTATGGCTCGATGGCCGAAGATCAAGCCATTCTTCTGGTGTAAGGCCACTCTCATCAAACAAAGCCCGAGGCTCTTCAATAGCAGCGCTGCCAAGCAGGACCTCGATAGTAGCCAGATCTCGATTATAAACAGCCAGATGAAGAACGGACCAGCCATGATTGTCCTGCTGAGAGGCATTCATTCTTACGCGCTCGTCTTCCAGGAGACACTGGGCAACTTGAGAATGGCCCATATAGGCTGCATGGTGTAGTGCAGTCTACCCGTTACAGTTTGACCGTTGTCGTCGCCTAGATTCATAATGGATTTATCGCCGGCGTTGAGCAACAGATCTATAATAGCAGGATTACAAGACTGTTTCACAAAGACGTAGTGGAACGTCGTCCTACCGTTATTGTCTCTGCTGCTCAACTTTGCGCCGCCCTGGATCAAAGACTTAGCCAATTGCAAATTGCCGGTCTGCACGGCGTGGTGAAGCTTTGTCATTCCTGCCTCGTTTGTATCCTCCAAGTCAAGTCTCGTTACTGATGGATTAAGGCCTTCCGCTTCGAGATCCAAATCGACATTCGCTGCCTCAGCATCACCATCGTCGTCCTGGAAAACGAGATCTTCGTCGTCGTCCAGCACACTGTATATGGATCCACGGAACTTTGCTAACCCAGGCCCAACCTCATCATCTAATGGCTGGTCGCTATCAAAGTTCATATTGTTCTCGTCCTCATCGCTCGGCAGCTTTTGTAATGTAAGCAAAGCAATTTCTTTTATATGACCGGCAATGTGTGACTGCAGAGCTTCGCTCACAAAGATGGGACTCGGTTCGACTTTGTCTGGGGGCTGGAAATCATCATTAAAGGGGCATTGCAGCATCTTATCGAGGATTGGTCTTCGTGCTGCGCTGCTGAGAATCCGGACATGAGTTTCCGGCACGCCATGCTCTCTGATCGAATGCTCCTGGTACTGAATTTCCTCGTTGAATGTTATTGGAGCGTGAGAAGGGGCTCTACACTCCCATGCATGCCCGTGCGCATTTTGCGTGTGGCTGATCCAAGCTTTTGACGTTTCAAATGTTGACAGAGAGGTCGTCTCGCGTTTTCCCTCCAAGCAGTGTGGAAAGACACAAATAAAGGGCTCCAAGTCTCCGATGACGTGATTCCTGACGCACATTAGGTCGGATATAATACTATTAGGAAAGTAGTGCTCAGCTTACTGCCACAATGTTGACCTTGAACCGGTCTTAAACTCAATAATAACGCCACAGTACGGGCATTCTGGTGACGACGGTACTGGAGGGAACGATAGTTTGTTGTTCACTACAATAAATTTAGCCCGAGGGACCTCCGTTGTAGAGTACTTGATTGTATACCGTTCTATATAGCAACTTGCTCTGAGGCACATTACTCTTTGATATAGCATGTGCTTTCGGCGACTGCAGCTGAAGATGGTTTGTTATACATACATGTACTAGGGAGCGAGGTTCACAAATATCTTCCTTTTCAATCTTGATTGAACCGGGCAAAAATTCTGTACAAGTAAGATTACTTTTCCTAAGAAAACAAGAGAGTTCCAAGGAAGTTGGCGAAATCGTCATATAATATCACGCAACTCTATCGTATCCTACTTCAATGAATATGGCCCATATTCTGGCAGCTCAAGTATATGTTTTTCGTCAGCTGCTTGGCTTGTGAAGTTGACCTATGAAAGATAAACCTAGGTTCACAACCCTCTATGCTTCCGAGGTTCACGATATCTCGAGCTTTCACTGTTCTCAACGGTCTGATGCCCAATCAACAGCTTGTCGTTTTTCTTTCCAGTTTATTTCTCAATTTGGAGCCAGCCAACCAAGTTTTGTCCAAAATCCAATACTTTCTACACTGGTGGAGTTATGATACCGTTCATTGGTTTTATCTCCTACAATATTCCTAATTTGAGTCTTGTATCTTAAGTCTCATCACAAGAGTATCCAGCTCAGCTCTTCTTTAGACTCTTTATTAATATGCCTAAGTGCTCTATCTTGCATAAATTGAAGCCAGCTATCCCCTCAATAAGTGAAGATAACCATTAATAATCAGCACAATCTGTTACTAATATCTCTCTAAATTAATAGTCCCGCATTCAGTCTTCCAGAATAGACATGGAGCTTTATTATCTCCATAAAAGGTAGCTCAAAATACCCATCCACATTTCTAGGCTGGAGATATAAGTAAACACATATTATCTAGCTCCTCGCCAGCTTTTCTAGTTACCTAAATTCTTGTATGGAAGCCTGAAGTAACCCGTGTTTTATCAGACTAAAGAATTCAATTCTATGGTTCAATTGTCTAATTCAAATGCTCAGTATCCCAGGCAAGACGTACACATTGATATTGATCTATAGAGGGGGCTTCTGTGACGGCCTGGCAACCAATCATATGGGAGAGTAGTACGTATAGGACGTTTGGGGGGTGGGCCCCACTCGTCCTTCGTATTCTGGCCTTTTTCGGAGTAGTGCAGCGGCTTCGGCACGGCAGTACTCCCCCGTTACCGGGTCGTGACAGCTTCTCTTTTTTTAAGCGCTTGAGCAAGAGTATGCTTTCTAATAGATAAATTACACTCTTGTAACTATAATCTTACAATAATGTATACGGCGGGTGCGTTTTAAAGAAGCAATCAATCTAATAATAGCATCAACTTTAGTCTCGGAGAGCTTAGGGGATGCTTGCTGGCTTTGACATGTATATTGAACTTAGGGGTAGCTAATTTGAAGCTGCTAAGAGAATTGAATTTATGTAAATCCAGCACCTCGGAGTGCTAATGGGCGTATCCGGTCATCCCTATCAAGCCGGAAAGAATTTTGCTTTTGGCGGGGTACCAATATTAATTGTAAATATCCTATGTCTAGATATGGGATACCCGTCGAACCTGTCGCGTCACCTTCACCCGTATTTACGTACATCTCCAGCTCAGAAACATGGATGGATATTTTAAGCTTTACCGTACTGCACTACACTACCTAATGCACACTAAGATGCAACGGCGATAGGCCCCACCCCGATACTCTCAATTGCCATATAGAGTATATGGATTATTCTAGATGCCCTCATCGCGTTATATTATATCACAGCCACATTCAACACTCTTATTATTGTACATTGGCCCATACATCAGCCAGTCCTGTGGATATGCAGTCAGTCAATCCTAAGAGCAGAACACTATATAAATATACATGACTAGGTTTGGCTCCATTTCTTTTGGCCATGCGCACTACGCACTACGTATTAATCTCAGCTGCATTTTCTCAACTTATGCCCTGCACATCTCTAGGCGAGGGGCGATGATAGGAGTATCCCTCTAGCACCGAGTACCTAGTGGGCGGTTGTTGTAGGGCGTGGACTTGATGTAGCGCACATCAGTAATAATGAAACAGGAAAGTGGAACGGGGCAGATGATTCATAGGTAGGGTCGGGATTGCCAAGAGACATCTCATAGCCCTAGAATTTCTTGAAATCCCCGTAGTCATGTATTTGAGTCCTATCAGGTTACATATCTAGTATTCTGTTATCCCACAATATAATTAACTATTGATACCGTCGAATGTCAATGATTAGTTATACCCGTGTCAGTCATAAAACAGCAAACTTCATTTCTCCACGATCATGCATAGATAGCACTAGTTACAAGGTCCCATCATTCACCGCTATTCGTATTTGATGTTTAATTTCAGTTTTGTTATTACCCCGAAAAGTCCAATCGACAGATAGAGATGTTGCACAGGTGGATGTTCCTTAGGACAACGTGAAAGAAATATGTGCGTACGTACTGCTGCGATGGAGAAAACTGAAGCAGAGCTGAACCCGCCAAGCCGGGCTTGGAGTGCTGCGTTTGGTCCGTGATACAAATTGTAGAGTAGATTCACTAAAGACGTCGGAGCTGATCCGACGAGATGAATCCTGTTCTGCGTATTGTTGGAAACTGGGGAATTACTTGCATGCGGAGACAACAATATGCTGTCATTTTAATTGAGTCATGTGGTACATAATCAGCTTGAAGTCTGTCCCCGTTGAAATATCAAAAATTTCCATTTGGTGAAACATCTTTTGTGATAAGCCACCATGTCGCAGTTCCAACTGACCGTCTCCCAAGAATTACTGCAAGATAAAGTCATCGTCGTGACAGGTACGAGAAAGGATATCTTCAGAGCAAGCATTACCAAAATAGGCTGTGGCTAATCCAAAATAGGAGGCGCTCACGGAATAGGGAAAAGCCTGGTTGAATTAGGTGTTCAATACGGCGCCTATGTATTTTTCGGTGACATAGACGAACAAGCCGGTCACAGCGTCCAAGAGACTACAAATGCAGGACAAGATGTCCCTAAAGCTCGATTTGTTCGCGTTGACGTCACAAACTATCAGTCTGTATTGTCGCTATTCAAGATAGCATTCTCTTTGCATGGTCGGATTGATCATGTCGTCGCAAATGCGGGAATTCTTGAGCAAGGGAACTGGGTTGATCCGGCATTGACTTTAGAGACTATTGAAGAGGTATGCAATCTCTGAACTTTCTGAAATAATGACATGCTACTAATCTGAATTTTAGCCTCCCTCGACAAAAGTCATCGACGTTAACCTTCTTGGTTCTCTGTATTGTGCCCGTATAGCCAGCGTCTATTTACGCGAGAACCGAAAAGTAGAACAAGACCGTTCTTTAACCTTCGTCTCGTCTACATCTGGCTTTAAAGAAGCACCGGCGTTAGTCCTATACAATGCCAGCAAACATGGAATCCTGGGACTAATGCGCTCACTACGCAAATATGTTACTTTCCCAGCCACTCACAACATTCGTGTCAATGCTATTTGCCCATGGATGACAGACACAAATATGGCAGTTGGCATTGTAGATGTGTGGCGTAAGGCTAATTTACCCCTCAATGAGTCCGTGGATGTGGCCAAAGTTATTGTTGGCGTTGTATCTACAGAAGGGCTCAGTGGAACATCCATGTACGTTGAGGGGGGTCGTGCATGGGAGATTGAGCGGAATCTGGATAGATTGCAACCTCAGTGGTTGGGTGAAGAGCCTTCAAAGTCGATGGAGGAGGGACAGGCTCTTTTTATGGCTTTGATGGGCTTGCCAAAATGATTGCCATCAAGTTCCAGGTAGACCTCCATGACTACATGACCGCGTAGATAAAATGTGCAAATTAATTTCCTCTCCTCAATTATGTACTGAGCAGCTCCCTTAGAGGCCAGTTATTTTTGTATCCTGTTGTGTCATCCATGGATATGGTACGCATTAGTTAATATAGGTTTTATTGTAGTACAAAAGGCCTAGTTAGTTAATTGGTTAGTTAGACTTGATTCTGGCTGTAGCTAGCTAAGTTCTAGAAGCTGCTATCCCAGGGGTGCCTGAATCAGCAGGCACTAATATAAAAGTAGCTTAGCTATAGAAGTGCGCCACAGGGTGAGCTATAGAGAATATAAATAATATAAATAAGATAGATGTAAAATAATTGAATATATTAAATAAAATAATTAATTAATATAAATATATATACCCTAGTAAGTATATTAAATCCTTAATTTCTCTAACTTCTATTATTCTTATATTTGCTAATTATATTTATAAGCATATATATTGAGCAAAGCTCACAAAGAAAGAAAAAGGCATTATACTTAAAATCTATAAGCTAGAGACCTTATAACAAAGTTTATTTAAAGTTAAAAATAACTATATGAAAGCTATACAAATATAAAACTATACTAAAATTAATACAAAATAAATATCTATTTTGAAGTTAAAAATCATATAATATAAAATAACTATTAGTTTTAGATCTATATAAAATCATGCAATTAATTTGAAATTAAAAATATAAATATAGGTAATATCCTCTATTATAAATTTTTTAGATTATTAAGCAATAATAATATAATTAATTATAATATATTTTCGTTTATTTCTTATAAAATTTTTGCCTCTTTATTCTTTTTTATTTTTTTTATAATATTGTATCTTATTTCTCTTTATTTTATTAATTAAATAACCTACTAAAAGGTTATAAGCCTAGTATTTCTTATTCTATAAATAGAAAACTAGAATTATCTTTTCTTATATTTTCTTACAATTTGAAAAGAACTCTATTTTTTTTTAGAAAAAATATCTTCCTCAGGAAGAATTTTAATTAATTAATTAATTAAATCTAAAAATTATATTAACTAGACATTTAGAATTAAAGTTGTCTTAGTTATGGAAAACTTATTAGATCTAATTATTAATAAAAAACTATGAAATAATTCAAAAAACTTTAAAGTATTAATAATAATTAAATTATTTTATGCTAAGGGTCTATTACTTTATATTAAAGCTTACCCTATAGCTTATAAAATATAGTTTATTCTTAAAGAATTATATAATCCTAAAGAATTTACTACAGAGTTTCTAACTCTAAAGAAAATTTTTAATTATAAATTAGAAAATTTCTAAATAATAGAAGAATATATTTATTGAATAAAGACTTTATTAGATAATTTATCTTTTAAAAATATTAATATAGTATCTTAAATTAAAATCTTATAGATTTTATTTAATTTAGAAGAAAAATAGAACTTCTTTATA
Source organism: Talaromyces adpressus (assembly GCA_002775195.1). NCBI lineage: Eukaryota > Fungi > Ascomycota > Eurotiomycetes > Eurotiales > Trichocomaceae > Talaromyces > Talaromyces adpressus. The sequence goes on from NHZS01000230.1 coordinate 85,390, forward strand.
TAAAATATTATATAAGTATTTAGAAAGGATTCTAATACTTATACTTTTAATTCC
>NHZS01000241.1:0-10615 GCA_002775195.1 Talaromyces adpressus
ATAAGATTTAAGAGTATTAAATAATAATTAGTTTAGAAAAGAAAAAGCAGTAAGCTAAAAAAAATTATTTATAATTAAGCTATTAATATTATTAGAATTAAATATTAATATAATTAGCTCTTACTCTTTATATATTATCTTTTATTTTATATATTCTTTAGCTAACTTTTATTCTTTCTCTTTTTCTAATCTTTCTAACTCTTTAATATTCTTTATATCTATTTAAATAAATTAACTAGTATATTTTTAAAAAAGTTTTTATTACTTTTTTAATTAAAACAATTTTATAAGAGTTATTTTTTTATCTATATTAATCTTTTACTATACTTTTAGTAATTTTTTTTATATAAGATTAAATAAAGTTATTTTAATATACTTATACTAACTAGCTTAAATACACTTACTATAATAACTTAAATTTTTAATTTTTATATATTTTTTATTTTATTAAGTACAGTAAAGATAAGGAATTATAAGAATAACTCTAGACTATTTAATATATTCATATAAATTATCCTTTTAAATATTTAATTTTAAAGATATAGTTAGCTTAATACTATAATATAAGTATTTTAAGAATTAAGAATTACTTATAGTATAAGAGGGAAGTATAAGCTATTTATTATACTATTAAAATATTAACCTTTAAAGGAGGAGATTATTAGAGAAAATAAGAAATTATAGCTAATAAATATAGCACTAGCTCTTGGAAACTAATATACAATAGAATAAAGAATTATCTACAATTACTAGGGTTAGGATATTATAGATAGCATAATAAATACTATAATAGCTATGATTAACACAGCATAGAAAATATAATAAATACTATAATTATTATGATAATAATAGACTATATAAAAACATTTATTTACTATGTATTTAGTTTTATTCTATTATTTTGAATTAACTATTTAACCTTAAGTATACTATTGCTTATAGACTAGTTAAGCTAGAGCTATAACTCTTACAATTCTTAGACATCCTGCCCTTTTAATAATAGAATACCACTGAACCAACATTCAGTGAAGAGCTTTACTCTTTCTGGATACTTGCCAAGTACCGGTTTACGACAATATAGTAGATCTATATCCTAGATATTTTAGGTTATTATATAGTTCTTAATACTCTAGTCTATACTTAAATCTTAATATTGATTTAATATCTTCCTACTTATTATTTATAGGGATGTCTTTAATTAGCTGTCTTTCTTAAGCTTCTTAAAGCTAGCTTTTGAAGTCTTTATAGATCTTATTACTAATCTTTTCTTTAGTTTTTAGCTAACTATTAACCTTGTTGTCTTATTCTCCTGGTTCCCTAAACTAGTCTAGATATTTATTCTATATTCTCTATACTTAATTAAATATCTTATTTCTTTCTTAGTCTTTTAAGTCTGTATCTTATTTGTTATAGATATTTTAGTATTTACTTATCCTATATAGATCTTTATTCCTAGAATAATCTATAATCTTATAGAGTGTTTAGTTATTATTATATTCAACTTTATTATTATAACTAGTTGCTTTAATTTATTATTCTTGCTTTAGATTTTTATATTCTCTTATATAATATCCCTTTTTATAATAGTTATAGCATTCTATATTGCTTTTATCTTATAGCTTCTTACTATATTTTTTTAGCTTAGCTATGATATTTAATTCTATTAGTATTAGTCTATAGAGATTATATTACTTATATCTCTAATTACTTTAATAATAGTGGTTTTCTCTTTAATACTTTTCTTATCTATCTTTATATTTCTTCTCTATATATCTTTTATATAGATAGTTATTAAATTTAACTACTATATTAATTATATTAAATAATATCTCTAATTATTTTAGGATTCTTATAATTTTATTTTTAATTTTATCTTTTAAGCCTTAATAAAACTAATCTACTTTTATAGATTTTCAGTTTGTACCCGGGCAGCGGCACTACGCTCAAACAGGACGGGTTTTCGGCTCGCGTGGTACAATGCCTTCCGCCACGCACTCAATAGATCTATCACCACGCACTTGATAGTCAACCATTGTACCCACTGCTCCAGCCAAAGTCACCATTTCGGTCCAACTCGTTCCGTTCAGCAAGCACCGTTTCGTTTCAGCAAATTGCGAGCTGTATATGTACTTCGCCAAAATCCCCATCGATCTTACTAATATTCTCCCTCCTTGGCTCTCCCTTTTCTCTGCTCAACTTCATATTATAGACTCTTAATGTGTATTTTATACACTTCTTGATAGGAGTCTATCCGCTCCTGCTCGATGCCTAACAAATATTGGTCTGGTGACCCTGATGAATCAGAGACAGAGAGTGCAAGGAGCCTTTCCAGCTGTCACACCGCAGATACAGATATCACCAAGCCAGACGATAACTTGGGTACTATATCGACTCAAAGCCTGATTCCACAGTCTCGACATCGTATACGGTGCCCTCAATCTCCACATGGGGACAATTCTGCTCAGATCACTACTGTCAAAGGCCGTGTATACCAAGACCCGGATGTTGATACCACCGCCAGGCTCTCTGATATCGATCCGGATTTCAACAAGGCGGCCGGCACTAAGAAGTTGAAGGACCGCATAGTTGATCGTTGGCATCGGTTTGTCCAGCACTGAGACAAGTCAATCTCATATGTTATAGACCTTCACTAACCCTTACAAAGCTTCTGTCAGAAAAGTTTAGAACATGAACCGGATTGTGCACAATGGAGCGACCCAGAGAACGCTCTTCGGCAAGCGTCCGCAGACTGTATATTTCAATTCTTGAAATGGTTGTTCAGACTAGAATACGGAACAGACGGCCGGAAGCTTCCAGGATATGGCAAGGTGGGCACTTTCAACACCGACTGGAAGTATTTTCGAATTTATTACCAGGACGTGTTGGGCAAAGAGATGGATAGCAAGATGGCGAAGAGCCTCCGCACGGTATGCTACTGGCAAATTTATGATACTGTGATTGCTGGACTAATATCTCATAGGGCAGGCAATGGTTAATCAAGGAGAACGAGTTGGGGACCCAGCCTCGTGAGAACGTCCCAGTGTACATTGACGATATGATCACATTTAATGAGACCATCCTCCAAACGCGCAAAAAAAGGTTTTTTCTCGGCATCCAAAGGATCATGTTGTGTCTGGCACTGATGCTTGGCCTTTTTACCGCGGGCCGCAAAACCGCGATTTTGAAACTACAGTACAAGCATCTTCGTATTAGTCTACTGCGAAATCCCTATAACGGACCTCCTATACTCGACATTGCCATCAAGCCCGAGTATATCAAGTCCTTTCTTGGGATTACAAATCTGTATGTTAAACAAATGTCTGCTGAGAACATCAAATCTGATCTCATGGCAGGAATACGTTTTCTTTTCCCGAGATCATTCTGGGTGTCTCTCTTGTTTTCAGCCCGCATGTATTTATCATGGGACTGTTGCTACACGCGAGGGCTTTCAAGGCGGATATTCGATCCATGGATGATGTTCGAAAGCTTTTCGTAATGCGTGGCTGCCAAGAGTTACCATTGCCATTAGAGGAGGCCATGGATGATTATTACCTGTTTTGCAAAGTGGACATGATTGATGGAAAGCCCCAGATCCTTCGCAAGGAGCCTATGAGTGATAGTCAATACAACAGCGCTATACAGACCATCTCGGAGATTATCGGACTCCTAGCATGGTTCTTTTTCCATCAATTCCGGTATGGCACGGGGGGAATCCTTGACGATACCGGTACGTGTCTTGATTTCTTCTACATGGCTTGTAATTGTTGACCGGAATGCAATAGAATGGGTTAGTGACTCCAAACGCAATTTGGTACTCCACCATGCCAATACGGACGTTTTCCTCAAATACTATCGGCCCAGACAGCATACAGATATGCAAGAAGCGGTGCTCGGGTTGAAGCCAGATAAGGTCATCGGTCGCGCTTTGACTAGCATCTCGCGTTACGCCGATAAACGACGACCACGTTACCTCGATGACACTCAAAAAGCTCTGGTGGAAGATGATCCCGAGTTGCAAACTGCCATTAGTAAACGGGATGCCCTGTTGGATCAATTTCAGCAAACACCTAATCCCACGCTCGGACAAGATGTCGCCGAAGCAGAACGTAACATCAAAAATACGCGGCAAAGGTTGCGATATCGGAGGAAAAAGGAAGTCCGACAAGCCTTTAGCGACGAGCAAGCAGTCAAAGATATCAACGCCCAGCGTGCTGGAAAAATACTATCCGAAGATGACGCTTTGGAAGAATCAGAGTCGGAAGATGATACACCCCCTGAGCAGACGATGCTTGTGGAAAGTTTAATGGCTGTTCCGGCAGAATGGACGCTCGAAGGTGAATGGCAGCGACGCAACGTAGGTACCGAGGTCATTATCATGTACTGTGATTTTGAAGAAGGTGGACCACTTCGAGGCCGGCGCCCGAAACGCAAGCGAAGTGAGAGAGACGTCGAGGGATTTTCAACAGTGGAAGAAAATCAGACAGAAATATTGGAAGATGATAAACAGCCTCTCGAAAAGAAACGCAACAACCAGGAGACCCGTCAGACCCCTGCAAAACCCCTGGTTTGCTTCCAATGCGGCAAAAAGTACAGCCAGTATCAGAGTCTTCTAAGGCACTTCCGGCCAAATCATATGAACGATCGAAGATGCGAATCGTGTGCCGATGGAATGGAGTATCTTGAACAGATGCATTGGCAATGTCATGTAGCCGCAGTACACCAGTTGAACATATGACTACAGTACAATTTAACGTTCCGAATCCAGCATTTCCTGGAATGTTTTGAAGTGTCGTCACGTGCTTATGATGCCCTAACCCGAGGCGTCATAGTAAATATTGAAAATCATGCGCGGTAGCCTATCGAACACTAGCTTCCCGTATAGATTACATCACGTGACTATACATCGTAGGTATTACATAATCCGTAAGCCCGTGTCCCTAACTTCAGCCGTGTGGTGTTAAGCTCCCGATCTTGTGTCTCTATTCACTATTCGTTAATCAGACCTAGCGATTGACTGTCCGCTTCAACTGGAACTGGTCAGTTGTAAAGGCGCTGTAGTCAAAGCAAAAGAAACTTTGCCTCAATCGAGAACCGTGAGGGAATCAGTTTCCGTTTGCGTGCGTTGGTTATAAGAATGGCTCGAAATGATGCGAAAGCATTGCCGAACCCCAGGCAAGCTCGCCGTGAGGATGAACAGATTAGCTTCCACCCCGCTGAGTATTCTGTCAGCACACATACGGCCTATCAGATGTTATGGATCTTACACGAGCAATGCCACGGGCGCAGAATCGTAGGTTTCATCGCTCGAATGCAAAAGGGTGATTGTGACGGTCAGTCGGACCGCGCCCGTTATCACAGTTCTATCTTGCAGGGAACATTAATAGTGCAATGAATTCAATTTCCGCGGGCTGTAACTTACATGAAAAAGACCAGCATCATCGCAATGACGCGCGCTTTGTGGGCAGAGGTCAATTGCGAGGATAGGACCAAGGAAACCGGAAGCATTGTCAATGTCAAATCGGAGATGATGTTCAACACAGCGATCGCTACATAGACTGCGCCGCGGTTGAGGCACTGCCCGGTTTCAGCTGCATTCCACGACTTTGAAATCGGTCGACATGCGAGGATTAGACACCCCGAAGTCGTGATTGATCCTATGATGATGACGGAGGCTACACAGTAAATGCTGGCACGGAAGCGACTTCCGTTCGTTGTGAGACGATAGAGAAACAATAGCTGCGCAACTTTCGCCAGGCAGAAGCTGGACATGAATAAGCATATAGCAATGAGATACAGCTAACCAAGTATGATCAGCATGGTATATTTGCAGAGGTCCAGGTGTTTTGCTACCTTCTGGAATTTATTAAGCGTTGAAAGAGCAAGATCAATAACGTGGATTCCAAGTCCCGCATCGTTGAGAGCATCTACACTGGTCAGTGCGTATCATCGCAGATGCCGAGCGTACTCACATAATATCACTGACTGAGTACCAACGGACAACCCCTATGATCAACTTAGTTTCCTTCAGACCATGGTGATGTGTAGTTCGCACCCAAGAGATTAGCAGACAGACTGTGACTTTGTCAACATCAAGAACTTGAAGAGAGCAGTCGAGAAAGCATACCGTCGTCCGCGGTGAATTGCGACGAAGTGCGACGTTTGACTGCAAGATGAATGGCTAAAGAGATCGTGCTTAGAAAGAGCCCAGTGATTAGCGTATCTTGAATCGGCGAGTAAAGATATGGCAAGCGCAAAATTTCTGGCATTTTGCATGTCAAGCTTCATTCCATTGCGGGTCAGCGATCTCTCCCTACGATCGACCTATTGCTACAAAGAGCGCATCTTTCCATCTAATATAAATACATGCTCTAGCTGAACTCAAGAAATAAATCCAATCCCGTCAGGATCTGATGCTAGTAGATGTTAATGCACAGGTAAAGAACCGTAGGCAATTTTTCCCCATGGCTCACGCCTCAAAAAAGGTGGTTACTATGGTGATCTAAGACCTAAAACAACTTTCGATACACACAGGTATAACTCCGAGTGGTTAGGGTAAACCAAACCTAGCGATGTGAATTAGAATCCGTCGATGATTCGAGCAGAACTATTATTTGGCAATTCACAATCACCCGGCTCTGAAATCGCTAAGTGTTCCTTCCCGTTTTAGATCACTAGATGCCCGCTCCCGTTTTGGCCATGTTCTCATTCCGATTTTGAGTCACGGCTGTTCCCGTTTGGGTCGCTTCAATGGAAGGTTTCTCTTTCTGACACTCGGAATTCAGGGTCATCATCCCTGTTAAAGATCCTCAGCTTTGAACATGGAAATGCAGTCCATTACAATAACATAACACTTTGCTAGTTTGAATACTGAACGCCCATCCCAGCGTGGTCAGCGTATATCATGACTTCGAAAAGAGATAAAAGTACCTCATCTGGAATCATGGTACGTCAAAAAGAGAGGGAGTTTCGTTCTTATGTGGTGATACAGTACACGCCTGACGGCATAAGTACCCATCAACTTGATGAAGACAATGTTGGTGCAACAAAAAAGGGCTGAAAAAAGTTTATTACATCCCGCTTGCGTGCATGACAGCTGCCCTCCCAACGGACATATACGGTTGTATATTTCACGCCTCTTTTATGCCCGTCCCAAGCGTGACGATATTCCTACGCGAAGCAACATAACTATCCCAGAATTGGATATCCATGAGAGGGCCCTCGATCTACTTCCTCGTGGCGTTACTTGCCGTACAGCGAGGCATGGCTGATGTTGGTGGTCAGCTAGATACCTCCACGACAGTAGCTTTTCAGCAGCGCGGTGCGCTGGTGGCGTCGGCCAACGTCGGTTCCACGGGGGATTTCCTGGAATCTATCCAACTCATATCCCTCGCACCGACCGCATGTATTGAATTGCTACATAAGCTGCTTGCCAAGGACAAATATTTGAAGGACTCCAAATTGGATATTTTTGAATGTCCTGGACCTGATTTTGTGCTCAAATTATCGGAGGATTTTGATCATCTGTCTAAGATGCGTGAACGGATAAATGCACGGGACATCGAAAGTCTTGCAAAAGTTGTATCTGAAAGAGCTCTCGAAGCTTCCGACGGCGGAGTTCCCCTGCTGACGGAAGAAATGGTACTTGGTGAATTGCAGACAATGCTTAAAGAACGCTTAAGGAGCAGAAGAGCTCTAGCTCTTTTATTGCATTAGAATTTTGCCTAGGACATCAAGGAATGTATTAGTCTACACATTTACATCATTCGAAAGGACATTTATTCAAGAAAAGTAACTAATTGACACCACTTATGTGTACCAAGACTATGATGATGAAATTTGACGGTCAAGTACAATGCAATTTCGACTTCGATATACGTTGTGAAAACAGAGAAGTCTAGCCAAAGAACTTACTTGATCATACACCGTTTCTGGTAGTTAACTAACAAAGACTTGGGGGTGCAGTGGAATGAATTCTTTACAGTAACATGTAAAATGATGCAAGCCCAGTTTTCCGAGCATGAACTTAGCATTCTCATCATTCAATTGACCATTACCCCGAAACATAAGAACGTATTTGGGGCATTTGAACGCTGGCATCAATCGTGGCAAGATACGCAGAGAGATGGTATCGGAGGGATTTCCACTAAATTGTTTGATATCGTGTTCTTTTTAATTATGTATAGCCCGTACAGTTTTAGCTTCTTGGGTAATACCCATATTCAGTCTAGCATCAATATATGTCCCACAGAACGACCGTAATTCATTCTTGTCTACCAAGTTCCTCGTCTTCCGCCTCTGGCTCCTGATCTTTGTTCTGATGCTGTCCATGCTGGAAATCTTCTAGCGTCTTATTGACGGGGATAGGGTAGTAGTTCTTCTATTCATTGTCAATTCTGGCATGAGATCAGGGAGCCCAAATAAACACACCAGATTCATCGTAGCGGAAGACCAGAGACCTTCAGGGTCAGAGCAAAATGTGGTGACACGGCCCGTCTCCCGAATTCGAACACCCAAAAATACTTCCGCATCGCAAAGAGTGCTTAGGTCGACTGCTTTCAGAAGAAGGCTTTTCATTCGTCGGCTGCGCCTCTGAAGGGCCTTTCGTCGCTCAATTTTAGGATCCATGGGGTGTTTGACTCTTAATACACATATAATTAATCTGAGAGGGTTGCTATGAGGGACTCGTAATATATTTATATCCGCTTTTTGAATCGCATGTCTGCTCGCATTGACTAACCAAGGGTTTCCTTCTCCCAAAAGATTCTCCAACCGTTATGCCGAGAATGGCAATGGCAGTAGGTTGCCTGGCTCTGTGCTCCCTTACGCACACCGACCAGTTCCGATAGAATGTCCACGCTCAGCTGGGAGGCAGATTCCTCGAATGGAACGTCTGTCACGACGACATTGTGGAAACCGATTGAGCACAGAGTTGGTCGATTGGCAGAAAAGAACCGTTTCAGTGTATCATAATCAATCATCATGTCACACATGTCAAGTTCATCAATATTCAGATCCCATTGCGAAAGCACCTCCATGGCTGAATCAGACTGCGTCATATTTAGACTGCGTACACCAACCAGTAGCTCTTGTAAATGAGCAGATAGGGACATTAGATCCGAGATCTCATATTGTTGTCCGGCCTGAATTTGAAATCCCCGCAAATGAATACTGTCGACTTGGTCCAAGCCCCACTTCAACCTGTCGGACAAGGCTTGTGCAATCACTTCTATGTGACGTGTGTACAGCCCATCCGTTATATCGGTGTTGAGATCGATATATGCTTCCAACCATGGTTTCCTTTCCAGGGGCACACAGAAATGCACCGAGAGCTCTTTCAAGCGCGGGAAAGCACACAGAGCTTTCGATAGCGCTGCTTGATCGATTCTATTCTCGAGGATTTGACTCTGTTTCCTACACATTTTTTGTACGGTCTGAAAAATGGCCATGTATGGCGCACATTCACTTGGCCGAAATCCCAGATCGGCCTGAGATTTTGCCACTTCCACATAACTTTCCGGCGTCAACATAGAAGACTTGAAGAAATCGAAATTCGTTACATCTCAGAAAAGGGTCAGTCTTGCAAGAAAAATTATCCAGCACACTCCGTACCTGATTTCAGTAGCTGTGGGGCTACATACGTGAATGATGTCACTTGTTCGCATAGAGCCGACGGTGTAAGGCTCATGAGTGTGCCGAGGCTGCTCCTTGAGAACCCTACTCGAACTGAACGAAAGAGAGATGGAACGCATAGTGCTCTCATTCTTTTGTCCACTAGCGATAACTTCTTAATTTCCCAGGATGGAAGGTAAGAAATAATGAGCAGGATTATCTCCACAGGTAGCTGCATGATGATTTGGCGAATAGACTATATGAGCTTAAATTGGTGTAGTATATGCAGGCTGCGAGGTATGAAATTAAAATGCTTCTTTTATAACCGAAGTTTAATATTCTGCAAGATAGAGATTCATTGTGGGGTGCTCTCATTTCCGGAACGGGACTGCTACTGGAATTGGAATCAATGGGGGGAAAGGACTCGTTCTGAAAGAGTTACCAGTAATCCAGGAAGGGCTCCGTACTCGTGTTGGGAGAAAGCATGCCAAAAACCGACTCTGCTCTGTTCGAAACTGGTCCCTGGAGTTAGAAAAACCTTTACTGACAGGATTTATCAATCGCTATAGCCTAAACGTAGTAGTCGGAACCAGTAATATTGTATGACAACGAGACATAGTACTGACAACAAGGTCAGGTGAAGATACTATTTCGTCGGAAATAATAGTATGTGGAACAGCAGGATATCATTGGAAGAATATCATATACTTCATACATAACGGTGGCCTCATACAGCTGTGTGGCCCCTGAACTCCCCCGATTGTGGTTCATTAGACTGGGATCCTTAAATGCCGCAGGGAGCAGAGCTTGTCCACATCAAACTTAATGAGGCGCTGCTTTGGTTGCTAGTTACATATAGAGGTTATCGGAAGAAGTATATCTAAACAGTTTGTTCGGTTACGAGCGATGGTGGGAAGTGGTAAACCACAGAGCTGGCGAATCATCATATACGGTGCGGCATTAAAGTAGTGGACCTCGGAAATTTGAGGAATCAGACGTTCTTTTC
>NHZS01000242.1:0-46604 GCA_002775195.1 Talaromyces adpressus
TCCTTTTCTATGTTGTTCAGATGTGTTGCGAGTACGAGTATAATAAAATGAATGGTCTATGGACAAAATCTGCACGATATTTGCTGAAGAGCTTCTAGGTATGATTTCAGTATTGCTGGTGCCACAGTCTCTCTCAATTCGCTGCGTTGAGTCATAGGTACCGGAATCGGAAGATCCACAATATAATTTCTTAAGAGTGTATTCGGTGCATCAAGTACTCTAATCAACATCCCATTGACTGTGAATGTACTACCTAAAAGTCTTTACATTCGAAAGGCGATAAATTATACACTTCAAACTCATACCCCTTTTTATCAGTTTCGCAAAAAGGCAACAACGATGTCTCTGACAGAGTCATCCGCCTCCGAGATCGCCCAGAGCGCATCTATTGCCTCTCGCCGACTAGCCACGATTTCGAATGATGGACGCAACTTCGCACTGACAACTTTGCACGCCGCTCTAGCCGAGAAGCGCGATTATATCCTTCAAGCCAATGCGAAAGATGTTGCCCTTGCGACTCAGGCCGCGGCGAATGGCGAATTGAGCCAGAGCGTCTTGAAGCGGCTCGATTTGACCAGACCGGGCAAGTACGATGATATGTTGAGCGGTATATTGAGTGTGAGGGACCTTGAAGACCCAGGTATTTGCGTCCTCCAGCAATCATACATGGGTAAAATATGCTAATATCTATGCAGTCGGGAGGGTTACGATGCGAACGCTCCTGGACGATGGACTGGTACTCGAACGGGTCACTTGTCCTCTCGGAACACTTCTCATAATCTTCGAGGCTCGCCCTGAAGTCATTGCCAATATCGCTGCTCTAGCTATCAAATCTGGAAATGCAGCTATTCTCAAAGGCGGAAAGGAGTCCACCGAGTCCTTTATTGCCATAGCACAGGTCATTTCAGCTGCTCTTTCAAAGACCGAGATCCCTATACCCGCCATCCAGCTCGTCAAAACTCGTGATATTGTCTCCTCGTTGCTCTCACAAGATACCCTTATTGATTTGGTCATTCCCCGTGGGTCAAATGAGTTGGTGCGATATGTTAAGGACAACACAAAGATACCCGTGCTTGGGCATGCCGATGGTCTCTGCTCTGCATACATCCACTCCGATGCTGACGTTTCGACCGCTGTGAGAGTCATTGTTGATTCCAAGACTGATTACCCGGCGGCCTGCAATGCCTTAGAAACTCTCCTGGTACACGAAGACGTCCTTGAAAGCATCTTGCCAGCTGTTGCCGAGGCCCTCCTCGCAAAGGGTGTTTCTCTCCGTTGCGACCAAGCTTCGAAAGCAGCTTTGACTAAGTCTCTGGCACCCGCACAAGCAGCTCTTATACAAGACTCCATCGAGCAAGACTATAATACGGAATTTTTAGATCTCATCCTCGCCATTAGGACGGTTCCATCCCAGTCTTCCGTCCAGGCAGCTATCGCCCACATCAATGCACACGGATCCAAGCATACCGACATTGTCCTCACCACCTCAAGGCAAGTCGCTGACACTTTTATGGCTGGCATTGATAGTGCAGGTGTTTACTGGAACGTCTCCTCACGCTTTGCGGATGGTATGCGATACGGCTTTGGCACAGAGGTGGGCATCAGTACCAACAAGATCCATACCCGAGGACCCGTGGGATTGGAAGGCTTGACTATCTACAAATATCTTATCAGAGGCGAAGGTCATATTGCAGCGGAGTATGGCGGGTCAGGAAATAAGCAGTTCAAACACCAAAAGTTGGAAATCTAAAAAGAAAAGCTCCTTGAGCACCGTCATAATTTTTTGAATGAATTTCATTAAAAAAGGAAACAAGAACACTCGAGAAAAAAGACAATGCACAAAATGATCATTTAGAACTCGTGAACCATAATTGTAAAAAGTCCTGTTCCACCAATTGTGCATATTTTTGTTTAAATTTTTTAGAGCACGGCTAATCCCACCGAAAAATAAGCCTGAGAAAGTATTGTTGTAATGCAATAATCGCACAAGGTATGTAGGCGTAATTGGTGGAACTCCGTGTCTGTGATTGTCTGAGCCATTCCTCTAGTAAATTCTCGTTCCTCAGACCTTGAAACCGCGAGAACGTCTGCGACCACGAGCACGCTCGAATTTGCGACCCTTGCTTCGGACATATGGTTTCTGAATTTTTCGTTAGTAAGCCGATAAGCCAGGAAGCGCTTCCCCATTCTTCACGTACCTTGTGACTGTGAGGGCCCATGCCGAAGTGCTTGACGGCTTCACGAGCGTTCTTAGGTCCACGGAGCAAAAGGGTGTTGGATCCAGTGGGGGCACGGAGAGCGAGCTGGTCGAGGGTAAGAATCTCACCACCGGCCTTCTCAATACGGGCGCGGGCGGTAGCGGTGAAACGAAGGGCAGCAATGGAGAGCTTGGGGACAGTCAACATGCGGTTGTCGTCGGTGACGGTTCCGACAACGACAACGGTCTTTCCCTTTTGTTCCTCGGTCACGTTGGAGACGATGCGAGACAAGCTGACGGGAGGTCTGTTTGTGCGGGACATGAAAAGGCGGCGGAGGATGACCTTGTTGAAGTTGGCATCGGTACGACCTGCAAGCGAAAAAGTTTGTTAACCTCCTGCTATTTTCCTCGGCTGACGTCCATTTCTTGTTCTTTCTTTTTTTTCATCGTGCTTTCAATCGAAGGGAGACATACGGGCCAAGAAGCGGTAGAGCTTCACCAAGAGCTGAAGGTAGACGTTCTCGCTCTTGGGCGCCTTTCGGTGTGTGCTGCGCACATGGTGACGGTCCAAATCGATACCTGCCGCAATCTTAGTATTCGTTCAATATCAATAATGCGAGCTCAATTCTCATTGCAGAGAGATCAAGCCATTGAGAGATAATACATACCCATGGCTCCTGATGTGCGGTGTTGGCGTTCAAGTTGGTATCTGCCGCACGTCGAAAGACTGATGAGATTGATTCTCTAAAATTCGAGATGGAACGGGTTTGTGTGGGCTGAGCCCTACGCTAGTACGCTTTCGTGCTGTGGGTCCGAAAGCAAAGCCAGAGCCGAAGAGAAAGGCACTAATCCTAATCAAGCATGGCTGAAAGAATTTGTTGCTTATGATTGGCTGCGCCATGTAATCTGTATCAGTTACGTTCATCTTTGATTTTAGTATGAGTATGTATTTTATTCAATACAGCTAGCCCTGATAATTACGGGAGTATGACATACTCTTGGGGTAAGTAGTAGTTAGAGGATAACGTAGATTATGATTGTTGATGCTAAATCACAAGGTATAGACATATAATTCTTTTTGATATGTGTGTGCAGATTCGCAATATCTTCAAGCGATATTAGTGTATCTCTATTTTTATTCTTTCCTCATACCAACAAGTAGATCGCGTGTAATCTCAAAGCTAAGCCAACTGCTGGCCATACTTGGCGCAACTTTTAGTAAGTTAGGAACGATGCCTTTGTAAAGGCCCTGGATACCTTCTTGAGTTACGATGACTCTGATAGCGTCCCATATGGATTTATATTGGTAGCCCATGCCAGTCATGGTATTGATTTGGAATCGGCGACGGAGGACATCACTATATCATTATAATTAGTGACATGGCTCTCGTGTTGTAGCGCAAGACTTACAAAGGATATGTGCATGTTTGAGCAACTGCCCCAGAGATAGCTCCGGCAAGGAGTTTTCGCGCGGGACTGGGATTCTTTTCTCCCTCAGGTGTGAGATAAACACGGACGGACTCGTACACCATGAAGTTCAATCCAACCTATGCACGTTAGATGGATGTAAGTCACTAAATTCCTTCGGTCCAACTTACATATGGAGCCACACCGGCGACTGTCGGGACAATACCGCGGTAAAGCGCAAGCGTACCGCCTTCATTTCTGTACATACTGACCATAGTTTCAAACATGCCAGGCAACTTTTCGCCGGCATTTCGTTTGCCCAAGTCCGCAAAGGAGGCAGACTGTATCGAGAGTCTGGTGCGAACAATATCAAGAGGGTAGGTGAATGTCACGGAGGTGATTCCAGCAAGTGCTCCGCAATACAGTCGTTGTACAGGATTAAGATCAGCTCCCGGGGTTGCTTCTATAAACTGAGTAGGACATCAGTACCGCCTGTATATCATCTTGTTAATGGCGAGTGAGCGCATTACCTTTTTGTAGAAATTGTAACTTCCAAATTGCACTGCCGAGTATGGAATGATTCGGATACAATTGGTTCCATTTCCGCGCATGAACCCTCTCCATCCTTCTTCCTTTCGCATCTTGACCAATGCCTTCCATATCGACAGCCTGTATTCTTCTCTACCAACGCTCTGGATCTGAAGTAGAATTTTCAGCCTCTCGAGAGGTGAGACGATTGTTCTCGAGACGGCACCGGCGACACCTCCAGCAATAAACGCTGCGACGACAGGTTCGGAAAGATAGTTTTTCGTCCTTTGCAGGAAAGGTGATGTGACAGGCTTCTGCAGGTTACGTCAGAACAGGCGAACGCAGCACTTTTCGCCATACAAGGCGATTGCTTGCGAAAAATGAAAGTAACAACTCCAGCTGTGTGTATTTTGACTTACTGTTGCATATTCGCTAGCTAAAGTCGGTAGATGCGACGACTCGCGAAGCTTTTCGCCATCCCTTCCCAGGTTATCGTCCTGTGCCGAATCCTGCCGATTGAGGCTCATTGTGTGGGAATGAGGACCGACTCCCTCGACGGAATGACACTTTGCCTTCCTAAACCGAACCGTACGCCGGAAGTGTGAACGGACGCCGTGTATGGAAAATGGGGTTCGACAAGCGTGATTAACTCGAGTTTAAGGGCGCTAAAACTCAGTACATGCGAAAAGTCTTCGAATCGGCTAATTTGACCTTGTCGCTACTGATGCCGGCCATGAAGAAAAATAGAAAGCACGTCGTAGCATAGAATAAGCCAAGTGGTTCAAGAAAACATATTCAAAATGGGCGTAATCAAGGATGTAGAGTATTTCTTCGGAAGCTGTACGATAACGCCGGCCTCGTGAGCGGAAGTATGCTCGTGACGTGAGATGCGAAAGGCGATTGATCCGCGGTGCGCCTCGCAGGTAATATAAGAGGGTCAAGCTCGACTGCTTCGTAAGAATGTAATTCGACAAGCGATTGCGATGTAATTTGACAAGGGTGTGAATGACAACCAGAGATCGCCAGATGTGACTTCAGAGATGAGACACGGATAGAGGCGACCTTGCCCGATAGTCGGTAGTCCGGTACTGGAATTACGGGACAACTTCCAAATTCTTTCGTACGGGAGGCCTCCCGTAGCGGTATTGCCAGGTTATAAATTACTCAATTTGACAGAGTTCCGTAACGGTCGTAATTTTCACTCTCCTTTTTCTGGCAATTTCTGGTACGAATGCCAAGACCTGTGACGCCAAGCTTGGCATCCATTTAGCCGCCCAGCCGCCCTGTCCTGCCAAAAGCTTCGACTGGCTAGGTTCCCGTCTTCTTCTGCCTTCCACACAAAGTCGACTTCCAATCGACATCAATTCATCCATCCATCCATCTTCTAGTTCTGCTGAGGAAGGCATCATCATGTCTCGTTCCGGTGGCACAACTCTCTACGTCACTGGCTTCGGCCACGGCACTCGAGCGCGCGATCTCGCCTACGAATTCGAACGGTACGTCCCAACCGCCGATGGTCCACGACCACGACCTCCTCGACCCCTGCCCGATTGACTTCCATTATCCCCCTCCTCCGTATCTTTCGGCCAGATCTGTCGGCTTCAGAAATCGTGACGCGTTATCATGACGCTCCTAATCGTCGTCCTTTACCTCCTGCCCTTGCTATAGTGCGATAGTGCGATAGTGACTGACGACGTCGAAAACACCCTACTTTCCTCCCACTCATCGCTTTACTTACTCCATTTCATCGTTGACTACTTCTATATGTCTTATAAACGTGATTCTCCAAAGGTATAAGCTTGAAACTTACTGACGGGAACATTGCAGATATGGCCGACTCGTGCGGTGTGATATCCCTGCACCACGAACAAGTTCCAGTCGCTTGTGAGTATTACCATTCTCCTCTTTGAGACCATCTGCTAAGACTGGCTGGTCAGGTTCGCTTTCGTAGAGTATGAAAGCCGTCGTGATGCAGACGATGCTTACCATGAAATGCACAACAAACGCATTGGCCGTGATGACACGCTGAAGATTGAGGTGAGTTGGACAGCTCGATAATATAACTCTCTCCCGTTCTAACTCGTTTTTATAGTGGGCCCGCACTCCTCCATCTGCATCCTGGCGCTTCGACTCTGGCCGTGACCGTCGTCGAGACAGAACTCCTCCTCGTCGAGGACGTTCTCCTTCCCCTCGCCGTGGACGCGGTGACTACTCGCCTCGCAGGGACGAGCGACGTGACAGAGATTATGACCGACGGGACCGTGACCGTGACCGCGAGCGCGAGCGCGAGCGTGATCGCGACCGATCTCGCAGCCCTGATGAACGTGACCGAGACCGTGACCGAGACCTCAAGGACGACCGTGACAGACACGAAGACCGCGAGCGTCGTGATGACGAGCGCGACACTGCCACAAACGGTGACGACAGAAAAGGTAAGCTCATCACTGATATGTTCGATTATTGAATTATACTTCGACGTAAATGCTAATTCTTTGCAAAAACAGCCCTCGATTCCCTCCCATCAGGTCACGATGAACTCGACACAGCCGAGTAAATCTGATGCGCGAAAAATGTCTTTTTGTCATGGTTGCTCGGTAGGCGTTCCAACTACCTCTACCTCAAGTCTTTCCTTGTCGTAGCGATAATGAACATGCGCTCTATCTGTCGATCCAAAAACTTGGCTTGCGGCATTAATGAAAAAGCAGATCCCCAACATGAGCAGGACGGCAAAACGATAAGCGTAAGATTTACTTCCCTTCGTCGCTATGCCATCAAAATTCTTTCCTTTTACATCTTCGGGAGCGGGGGAGGGGGTCTGTATACCCTTTCGTAAACTTACAGTTTTCTTTTTTACTTCTGTCTTGTCCTTTCCATTTTTTTTTCTCGCCCTTCATGTCTTGTGTGAAATAAAACGTATTACTACTCTTTATAAAATACAACTACAATTATATCAACCTAGAAGTCTGTCTTGTACAACTCAACTCAATTGGTCACAGTTACAATGTACTACTATTCATCAAACACTACCTGAAAGCAAGATCAAGAGTAACTATACTTTTCCAAAGAAGAAAGTGCTGTTAAAATGCGACAAATAGGCAAGGTGAAACATTTCACATCTTCTCGAAAGTGGCCATCAACGAACCTATAGACATAATTAGCATCTTCAACCCTAAACTGCCGACTCTGGGTATATTAACTTACCAATGAAAGTTGTCACAAGACGAGATCTGACCTGGCAGATATCCTCGGGCACCAGCCATATAGTCGCGCCCATCTTTCTGGCAATACTGATACTGAGCTTGGCATTGGCGTATGCATCTTCAGGAGTGCGTCCAGAGGTAACCAAGTCATAATCGACATAGCTGCTCTTCATTCCACTCAGGACATCCAAAAGGAAGATACCAGTGCCGATAGATCCATCCTTGAAGCTGCGTATTGTCGATTTGCCGCCTCCGTTTTGCGACATGTCGTTAGCCCACCGGATCATTTCGGCATCCGTGATTTCACGCTTGCCCAACCGTTGTGCTAGGGAGGACAGAGTGTTTGTGATATCTTTGCGCATCAGCTGCCATACCAAACCCAATGTCAATGTTCGTTGACCATCAGTGATATCGGCACCCTGAACACCGACAAGGGAGAAGCGGTTCTGCTTTCCGAGTTCAATTGCGTAGTTTGTGTTCTCCACCGCCTTGAAGCGCATGAGCTCTCCACCAGAAGCGGGAGGCTTGTTGACGTGCCTCCAGTTGACACTACCAGGAATAACCTTGTCGTAAGCTTGGAGAAGAATTGTGCCGTCTCGGAGGTCGTCGAAGAGGGAGTTGACAGCGGGCTGCACATCTAAAGAGTTCAGCCACAAGGTGAATACACGAGCCTCTCTTTCGCCTTCTGCATCGAAGTCCTCGACCTCGAGCTTCTCTTCCTCCGTAATGGGGTCGAGACCGGGGTGGGTGTTGAAGAGATTGGCAACGAAAGCCAAATTTAGTTTGGGATTTCCAGCGACGAGGGACGTCGGAGTCAAAAACTTGCGGCAATCTAACCTCTCCGCGTTGGTCAAGACCTGTTCCGCGCGTTGGAGAAGGTCTCTTGTCTGCAAAGGTGATCGAGAACATAGATCTGGAGCAAGCTGGTTCAGCAATACAGTGTAGTTCTCTCCATCTTTGACATCGGTGGAGAAGTTGTTGACCCTATATTACAAAAATCAGCGGCTGAATAGACTTAGCGACAAGCAGAGAGTTCTAGGACTCACCTTCGTTCCCACTTAGCATTCTTCAGGTGATAGTTGAACCACCGAAGCAAAATCTGCTCAGGAGGTAGTCGCAAGAACTGCTCCAGAGTCTCATCCTCCTCAAGCAGTCGGTACAACTCAGGATGTAGCTTAATATCAATCTTTCCCAAAAGACCACGACGAATGATCTGCCAAATCAAACCCAAAATCAAATGCTCTCGGACCTCAATAATGTCACCGCTTCCGATGTTGACGACCGAGCAACCGATGCCTTTTGCGGAGTTGATAACGATGTTGTTATTCTCTGTCATGTGGAAAGCGTTCAATTGTTTGATCTTGGCGCCCTGTTTGTTCAATACACGTTCATCGATGGTATCCGGCACGCTATCATTGATAAGCTTTGCTAAAACCAAGCCATCCTTGCATTTATCAAACATCTCGAAGGTGTCGGTTGGGAAAGGCAGAAGATGGCCAATGTCTGGATCGCCAGCGAGAACCGCATTGATATGTCTCGTGAATTCGGTTCTCTCATCCTCGTTGATTGTATGTGTCACGTTTGCAGATGAGCCTTGGACGTGGATCTTGCCACCGATGCTTCCTTTGGATACATGGCGAGAACCACCGCTGACAGGGCCTGCTGCGGGACTAGCCGCTTGGACTGGGTTTGGGACTCTGGCTGGTGCTGCACCGGCGCCTCGGACCTTGGAAATGAGCTTCAAAAATAATTAGCAAATCCAAATCGAGGCTTCCATTCAAAACAGTTTCAAGCATACATCCACATAGTCCTCAAATTCCACGCGGCGTGAGCTGTCGAGCTCCACCTCCTTGAGCGCTGCTCTCACCACATCGTACGGCTGGTGCTCCGACTGCTGGGTTGCTTTGATCGCTGTCGACTCATCGAGGTAGCCTTTGTCGTCGATGTCGAGCTTACGGAAAGCATCCTGTAAACCGAACAGTTCGCTTTGCGGAAACTCCGGGTATTTCCTAAATCATTGTAAGCACGCGGGTACCAGCGCACATAGGGTAATACCGCGAAACAAATCGCGATGATATTTTAGGACATACCTCTGAAGTTTGAGAAAGTTCATCCTGAAAAGCTACCGTGGCTGAATTCGCAAGGAGCGACGAACCAAACAAGGCGGGGTAAGTTCAGGTCAACACAACAATGGAGGAAAGAAGAAAAAGTTCGCAAGAGGGGGAAAAGGGATGACAAGAGGTCAATTAAAGAGAGACAAGATATCAATGTTGCCTGGGTGCGGTCATAAGAAGAAATCAGGAGAAAGAGTATGGAGAAGGTATGTTGTCGCCTAGTACGTATCGCCAATGACGCTGGCTGAGAAGGCTTAGACTTGCGGCGGACCCGTGGAAGGTGCCAAGGACGAAGGTGGAAGGTGGGCGAACTTTGGGAAGGAACGAAGGCGACTGGCGGGGCAGGTCGCACCTGCCAATTATATAGTACACAATTCCAGCAGCCTCTTTCCTTCTTGCGCTAAGCTGAGGTTACCCAGTAATCTAGAATTAATTATACTATAGAGGAATTATATCAAGATCTCATACAATACAATCAACCAGGCTAAAATGAGGATATTCGTTAACCCGGCAATTCTTTATGTATGTTTAGAAACCGCTTAGCCCAATTCAATCGATGACGTAGCCCCGCTTAGTGTTGCTGCCCGTTTACACAGGCAGCTTCCAGACTGGTGTGGGGCGTGACCTGATCTACGATACAATTATCCTTACAACCTCTCGACATTTCACGCCTTCCTCTTACCTATTTTCCTCAACCGCAGACCATCATAGTCGAAGCTATCCCTCATGGCCACCACTGTGCATCCATTCGATGAGCTTGCAAGTTCATCTGAACAGCAACAATACATCAGCCTCGAGCACTTGCGAAAGTTGGCCGAAACTCGTCAGCGAGCACTCTATGCTGATCAAGGATGCGTACGAAACGCCAAAGATGAGCAGTCGGACGAAGGTATCTTGATATAACCTCACAGGATAGGAGATGTGTAGAGAGATAGACAATACCAGCTATAGAGCTCCAGCACTTTCTTGCTCTGATGTTTTTCGGGATAGAAACAATGACCGAGGAAATGAAATACCTTCTTCACTCTTATTGTTTGTAGGAATAACCCTAAACAGTTTCATAACCCTAAGCTTGGCAGTGTGGAGTCACCAAACCCTTCCTCTTTTCTTCCCGCTTGTTTATTTTCTTTCTCCCGTTCTGTCTTCCCACCCACACCTCGAAAATATTTGACAGTCCACGACATGGCTACCGCACTTGAGAATGTTCTTAATGTCTGGAACAGAATTCGACAAAATAGCCCTATATACAATTTCCTTCTGGAAGATGTGGAAGTCTACGAAGCCTGCAAAGGCGTAGTTCGCGCCAGACTACAAGTTACTGATCGCCAATTGAACTCCAAAAGAGGCTTGCACGGCGCTTTCTCAGCCTGCGTTGTCGACTGGGCTGGGGGTCTAGCCATCGCCTCACACGGTTTTGAGTCCACTGGCGTAAGCACGGATATCCATGTGTCGTACATATCGAAGGCGAGTCTCGGAGACTGGCTTGAGATTGAAAGTCGGACTGACAGAGTCGGCAAGACGCTTGGATTCACCAGTGTGACGATTTCGAAACGTGGTGAGAATGGCCAGCTCAGTGTAGTTGCGCAAGGTTCTCATACCAAGTACATAAAACAATAACAAATTGATGGAGACATTGCATCTTCAAACCCGCTTTCTTCTTTGCATCTGGCATGATCGCATTCTCTTTGATTGCTGGATTCACTCGGATCGCGGAGAGGAACTTCGTCCAATATGCTTTAGATACCTTGTGTTTTCACTTTCAACGTGAGGCAAGGAAATGAGAGGACGATACATAGTTAGAAATAGAATCGCATGAATATATTTATTTTGAATGCTGTGGATGATTGCGATTTTGTCATCTGCGTCGTAAATGGCTAGGTTCTGTTGTCCGTGTATAAGCTTCACCTGAGGCGATCCGTCACTTGCCGTTCCTGCCAACGGTTTGCGACTCCTCCGCCTCCTCCTCATCTACTTGCCTCCGTTTCTCGACCGGCTCGAATCCAAACAATTCCGGGTGATACGATCTTCTCTGTCTATCACACAATATCCGCCGATGTAGATAGCTACTATGGATGAAGCGGTTGCTTCTTCACCTTCCTCGCCCCCGGAAAACGGACAACCTGTCCAGACCTCCGCAGCCGATGACGCCAGCACAGAATTAAAGACCGACCTGACGGCACCTCCGACTGCAGCAACAATATCGTCGCTGTCCGGACAGCGGCTTTTGACCTTTCTCGAGACGGCCGACAATACTGTGCTTCTTGGGTTACTCGGCGCTTCGACGCTTCTCATATACCTTATCCTCGGGAGGTTAGGATTACTTCTCATCGGCCTGGTTTCAGGGTTCTTCTTTCATGATTATTGGTTAGGGCTTATCGCGGAAAAGGGTACGGGAGATGAAGGAGGTGGCATTGCTTTATATTCCTCTCGCAGAAGGGAGCTTGGGATTGAAGTCGCTTCTCGACTTATGGACTGGAAACCTCAGAGGGATGTCCTCAGAGCGGATCAGGAAAGAGCCGAAGCTGCAACAGGTGATGGGGATGCGGCTGTATTGGATCTATCCAAGTTCCCTCCCGCGACTGCCGCTGCTCTTACGGAGTTGATAGATTGTATGATGAATGACTACGTGCTGTGAGTGTTCATGTCCCTCCGCCTGGCGGTCTTACAGTTAACCTTTAAGTACAGTCACTGGTACAAGCTTATATTGCCCGCCGATGATTCGTTCCCCCTTTCCTGCAGAAAGATCATTGTCGGATTCGTGAACTCGCTTTCGACGCATATGACCCGTAAACGCTCGGCGGATACATTTCTTCAATTCGTTACCAATTCAAGTTCCATGATCATTGTGTTCTTGAACGAGTTATCCCTAGCCTTACAAGAGGCAGCCCCCGATTCATCGTCGACCGAAGAACATGTGAGGCATTACCTGAGAAAATACCCAGACAGTAACCTAGCCAATGTGCTGTCAATAGACCAACAGCAGAAGAAATTGAAAATGGTTGCGGATGACGTGCTTTTCAACTTCTTGGAGCCTTCTGTTTATAACTGCGACACCCTGAAACAATTCCTTCGCGGTATATTTGCCGGCGTCGTCCTTGAGTCAATCGTTAAGAGCTGCTCAAAACCAGACTTCATCAATGGCTGGATTGTTCATCTGTTGAGGGAAGGCGAGCCACAGATTATGAACGCGATTGACGCCGGACTTGAAAGCGCCTCGCAAGGTGAAATAGCAGCTCTATCAGGGATCGCAGGAAACGCGTCACAGGATTTAGCTATGGCTGTGCCTGGTGTGAAGACGAAGAGGACAGCAAATCACAAACAAGAAGTTTTCACAATACCGAAGTCCAACAGTGATGGCACCATCATATCAAAGGACGATTCCCGAGAGAACAAGAAGGAGAAAATGTCAACTAAAAGTTTACCAGGAGATGCGCCAAGCTCCACTCAAGAAATGCTGTCAACGGAGAACCGAGAAGAAACCTCGCAGCGGCTGCTTCAGATTGTAAGCCAGGAGCATAGCTTGGGCGGAACAACGAACCTTGGTACTCGAGAGGAGGTGGAAGATGCCGTGCATGTTCTTTATGGAGCCTCTGTAATAGTTGATGATGTTTCTATGCCTGGCGATAAAACAGCAATAAAAGCTAAGCCGACGACCGAATATATGCTTCAGATAGAACCTGCTTCAACACGGTATCCGGGCTGGATGATCTTCAGAAGGTATCAAGATTTCGAGTATCTGCACGAAGGTCTCTCGACATTATCCAGATACCATCATGTTCCCTTCTTGGAGGTCCACCCTTTGTTGCCTAGTTATCGTGACCAAACAAAGTCGTCGCTGGCGAAGGCTTTGGAGCGATATCTCCGGGATGCACTGGAGCATAGAGAATTCGCCAAGTCCGAACGCCTTCGGCGGTTTCTCGATAAAGATACTGAACTCAGTCAGACACCGACTTTTGGGAAGGCGGCATTCAATCTGCGTGCCTCAAGCACATTTGAGAATATGGGAAAGAACGTGTTAGGTGTCTTGTCGAATGCGCCCAAAGGAGTCGCAGGGGGTGGTAAAGCCATGTTAGAAGGAGTGACTGGAGTTCTCTCTAGCGCGAATCGGAGTAGAAAGAGCGTGGACATGACATCGAGAGAATCAAAGAATTCCTCAGCTATTGGCTCAAACGACTCCCTTGGTGCGATCCAAGAACGTTCGCCAGCGGCTACCTCGCAAGATTTACCTCGACGTCCGGGTAGCCCAACAGAGACCGATCAGCCTGCCAGCGAATCGTCTAGCGATCCCATTGAAACACCCAGAACAGATGCAGGAGACCAGGAACCTACTACAGCTCAGTCGGCAGAGCAGAACCCTTCGCAGAAACTGCAGAGCGGCTTGGTCAGCCCTAGATCATCGACGTCCTCATCGATATCGATGACAACCCTTGAAAAGGATACCGCAAATCCTGAGACCCTTGACAATCCCCCACAAGTACAGGAAGGGGAGGAACCCTTGGCTAAACAGCAAAAAGAAAGCATTGATCTGTCCCGCAGAAGCCCAAAAACTTCAGGAAATCCAATCACTGAAGACGAAACTCGCGTAGCCGTCGAGCTTATATTTGCGGTCATTAATGAACTATATACATTATCTTCTGCCTGGAACATTCGAAAAACATTACTCAATGCGGCAAAAACCTATATTCTACGTCCGCGAAATCCACATTTGGAACAGATTCGTGTTTTAGTGCAAGACTCGATGATTGATTCCAACACAACGGATGAAGCGATTGCCGCCACACTGATAAAAATCCGCGAAAACTCTCTACCCACGGAGGAAGAGATGAAAGGATGGCCACCTCCACTGAGCAAAGAAGAAAGTGAGAAACTCAAAGACGAAGCGAGAAAGCTGCTGATTGAGAGGGGTATGCCTCAAGCCTTGATGAGCGTCATGGGTGCAGCGGCATCTGGAGAAGCGCTGGGGAAGGTCTTTGATTGTCTGCAGATTGAGGAAGTTGGGCGAGGATTCATGTTTGCTCTTATATTGCAGGCATTGAGAGCTGTGATTCTTTAATCTGTAGCTTTAGATTATAAAAATATTTATAAAAATCACTTACTCTCATCAGTTGTACGGTGTTAGCTATGTATGGGGTTCTCCACAAACAAGACGATAAGATAAGATAAGATAAATAACATACAAATAGCTCAGCTAGGTGACGCGCTTCTCTCTATTCCATCACCAACCTCAACTACACTTCACCTCATTACCTTCCAGTCAATCAATCCGCAATCCCACTGAACTCATCAACGTCCAAAGACATACACGCACACAGAGAAAATGTCCTACAAATCCAAAAAGCGTTCCAACGACTACCAATCCGACGACTTCGTAGTCGACGACAACAGCAACAGTCGCGGCGCAAAGAAAGCCAAAACGACAGCATCATCAGGAGCACAGTCCTCATCAACCCAAAAGACAGACTCGAATGGCGATGTATACTGGGACATATCGAGCCACCGCCGAGTCACAATTTCCGAATTCAGAGGGAAGAGTCTGGTCAGTATTAGAGAGTATTATGAGAAGGATGGACAGGAACTTCCTGGGAAGAAGGTACCCTTCTCCCCTACCCCCCTCTCCCTAATAAATCTCTGCGTCTTGAGTTTTTTTGTTGGTTTGGCAATGTGGCTGATTCGTGACTGTTGGATTGGTGTAGGGAATCTCGCTCCCCATCGAACAATTCAATGCGCTCATCGGTTTTCTCCCTGAGATTGAGAAGGTGCTTTCTGTGAAGGGAATTCAGGTGCCGAGACCTGTGTATAATGGTGCGGTAGCGGATAAGGATGAGGATGAAGAAGAGGAAGAAGAAGCAGAGGCGGCGAGTGGGAAGAAGAATATTGATGCTACGAGTGATGAGGATGAGGAGTGAAGGATAAAATCACAATCGTCTTGCAAGGGATTTTGATTCGAGACGATATCTTTCGATGAAGTCTATCTCTTGGTGTGATGTGTGGTGGAAGATATGGTACTCAAGCAGGAATGGCCTTGGATTTTTTTCACCTGGTTTACTACTTCTCTGCACCTGAGTCGTTACGTGAACCGTGACTGTGTTTCGAGAACCGAAATGGAGAGAGAGATGTCGCTTTCTGAATGGTCTAAGCTTTTTTTGCACTGGTTGATACACCCTCTGCGATGAGATGGGCAGGCCCTTTCATGTTAATAATTGCCGCTTGATTATGGCTACATCAATTAATGATTTACGGAAGTCTACGCTCTGTCTTAATCATGATCAACACTGGCCGTAGAACATGATTCCGCCTCTATATACATTCTAGAGCTAAATACTAGCCTCCTGCGTCGTCAAAATGTTCGCAATCGAGCCTCCCTTCCACGCATGTCTTGCATCAAGCTTCTTCTTCGCTTTACTTTCCTCCCCAGGAACACCCCACCCACCACCACCAGGTGTCATAATCACAATCCTTTCCCCGGGTTGCATCTTGATACTATTCTTCCCTCCCAGATTGATGATCCTATCTTCCATAAATTTGTTGCCATCTTTATCCCTTTTAGGGATCTTGCGGATCCATAGGTTGTGGCCTGTTTGTGCGTCTTCGCCGCCCTCCAGGCCGTAGGGTTTGTAGACCCGTCGCTCAGACAAAATAGAGACTTGGACTGGGATGCGGAATTCGATGTCGCGGATCACACCGTCGCCACCGCAGTGCTGTCCCAGGCCACCAGAGCCGGGCCGTAGACTGAACTCGCGCAGTATGACTGGGTATCGTCGCTCAAAGACTTCAGCGTCTGTGATGCGGGTGTTGGTCATGTGCGTGTGGACGCCGGATGTGCCTTCCCAGTCGGGCCCAGCACCGCTGCCGCCAGCTATGGTTTCGTAGTACCCGAAGCCCTGGGTTGCTTTTGAGCCGGAGACGTTGCCGCCGAAGCCGAAGGTAAGATTGTTGGTGTCTCCTTGTGAGGCTGCGCAGGCGTTGAAACATCTGAGGATTACGTCTGTGACTCTTTGGCTCTGATAATAGTCAGTCTCGTGTTCGCAAAGATGGAATTGGCATTGAAAGCTCACTGTTAAGACGTTACCGCCAACAACGGCGGCACTTTCTGATGGCGAGAGGAAAGAGTTCTTAGGGATGTAGACTTTGATTGGCTTCAAACATCCTTGGTTGAGCGGAATGTCCTCTGAGATCAGGCATCTCAGGCAATAAATGATAGCTGAATATGTAACAGCCTCTGGGGCATTGATGTTTCCTGCCAAGGCATAATCGTTAGTCTTTGTATTCGTCGTCAATATACACAGTGTATACATACCATAAACCTCAGGACCAGTTCCCGAAAAGTCAAAAACAGCCGCTCCTTCATCTGCATCGATCGATATTCGTAACTTGATAGGACTTCCGTCATCCATGTAGTCAATAGCCGTGAGATCCTGGCCTTTGAACCTCTGACTCACACCTTTGAGCAGATTCCTGACGCTGAGTTCGGCATTCTCCTGAATCTTGATCATGTAATGCTGCACCACATCCTGACCATATTCATCAATAAGATTAGTGATTAGGTTTATACCTTTCTGGTTTGCTGCTATTTGCGCTTTCAGATCGTTCAAGTTATCTGCAAGACATCTCGTGCCACTACAGTCTGGGTACTGGGCTGGTTCGTGGTAAAGCAGCTCTGTGATACGTTTTTCATTGAAGTGGCCTTCTGAAACCAGTTTTTCTGACTTGATTGCGGCGCCTTCTTGGTAGAGCTCTTTGGAGTGAGGTGGCATGCTTCCAGGCAGAATGCCTCCAATATCAGCTGTCACATATTAGAACTTATCTCCTAAAAGAGCAACTTGCATAGCTTACCATGATGCGCTCGAGACGCTACGTAGAAGATAATCTCCTCACCGGCAAACGCAGGTGTAATCACAGTAATATCCGGAAGATGAGTTCCTCCAAATTCCGGATGATTGGAGACAATCACATCTCCCGGTTTAAGCTTCCCTCTCCAAATGTTTGCTTGAGTTCGTACGCAGGTCGACATACTTCCTAAGTGCACTGGAAGATGCGGTGCGTTGGCAACCAGGCCTCCATCAGAGTCGAACAAGGCACATGAGTAGTCGAGTCTTTCCTTGACGTTTGTGCTCACACTCGTCTTTTGGAGAGCACGACCCATTTGTTCTGCAATGGCCATGAATCGGTGGCCAAAGATACTCAGCATGATGGGATCGACTCCACTGGTGTCAGCCTTAACACCGAGAACATCATTCTCGCCAATGTTAATGACCACATGTGTTTCTGTGATGAGAGCAGTGGCCCCAGGAGTCACGACTACTGTTTGTGTATTGTCGGCGACGATTGCCGGTCCTTTCACGCGGTCATTGGCTTCGAGATCGTCGAGTTTATAGATGGGTGTATCAAGACGTCCCCCTTCAAAGAATACTTTCTTCGTCTGGTATACTTTCTTGCTGTCGACGTCACGAGGCTTTGCCTCCTTTAATTGCTGATCAACGGTTTTGTCTAATCCTTGGAAGCTTCTACCAATACCGCGAGCTCGGACATCATCGACGATAATGTCTCTGTCTGGTAACACGAACCCGAACTCTCGCTCATGCTGTTTGACAAATGCCTCTCCAAACGCCCATTCATCTCCTCCATAAAGATCACGAGCTTCATCTGGAGTTGGTTTGATAATCATAAGCGACGATTCGGTGCCTCTATATCTCATGTTGAGGTACTCTCCAAATACGATTGATTCATCGTCGAAGCCTTGGGCGCGAAGTTTCTCTTTGGATTTACTCTTTAGCTCATCCATTTTCAACTTCAGTTTCTTTTGCACATCGCCGGTAGACCAAATCTGAGATTCTGGTTCCTGCCTTTCGTCCACAACGTCCGCTAAGGCCATACCATATGCTGAGAGTACAGAGGAGTAGCGATGCACAAGGATTTGCCGTATACCTAGGCCCTCAGCAATCGCCACAGCATGTTGACCACCAGCCCCACCAAAAGTAGCAAGACGATGTTTCGATGTATCATGACCCCGAGCCTCGGTGAGCGAACGGATAGGTCTGGTCATAGTCTCGTTGCTGATCTTGATAAAGCCGTATGCCACTTCATCCGGAGTCATCTTGTCTTCGTCTGATTTGCATAGCTCCTCGTTGATCTGTTTTGTAAGTTCCTCAAATTTCTTACGACTAGCTTCCTCGTCAAGACCTTCATTCTCATTCTTGCCGAAGATCTTGGGGAAGAAATCAGGTAAGAGCCTTCCTAAGAACAGGTTGGCGTCCGTAACGGTCAACGGGCCCCCTTTTCGATAACAAGCCGGTCCGGGATGGGCACCAGCAGACTCAGGGCCTACCACGAAGAGCCCATTGCGGAAAAACAGTTGGGAGCCCCCCCCAGAAGCGACAGTGTTGATATCCAGTTGTGGGGATTGGATGGTCACACCTGCAGTGGTTGTTTCAAAGACATGCTCATATCTCCCTTCTCCATAACGGCTGACATCTGTACTCGTACCACCCATGTCAAATCCAATGACTGGAGTCTTGGTTTCGGGATCATAAGAGGTCAAAGCATAGCCAACAACTCCTCCGGCTGGCCCTGAAAGTATGGCTTTGAGACCGGAAAATTGGCTAACGTCGACAAGACCACCATCTGACTGCATAAACTCGCAGCGTGCACTTTTGTGACCGCTGCTGTTCTGCACAGACTCGGCGCCTAGCCCGCCTTCAAAGCCAGCTTGAAACCCAGCAATATATTTCTTGATTGTGGGCGTCAGGTATGCATCTGCACAAGCAGACGTTGTTCGTGGAACTAGCTTGATCATTGGCATCAACTCGTGGCTCAGACTGATGTGCTCAAAGCCGATCTCTCTGGCCAATTCACCGACCAATGCCTCATGGTCTGGGAAAGTATATCCGTGCATGAGACAGACAGCTACGCTGCGGAAGCCATCGTTGTACAGTTGCTGCAGCTGGTCTCTCACGGTGTCCTTTTCTGGCCGTTGCAGGATCCTCACTGCCTCCGACGAGAGACCGCGGACTACTTCTGCATCTGTTGACGTCTGTTTACGGGTCTGGGTCTCTGTTCTTGTCCTTTTCGGATCCTCGGCGTAGTCTTCTAGAGTCACCCGTTCATCGATCTCAATTACCTTCTCATATAGTACTTCCGGACGTCTGATTGCCAAATCGAAGATTTTCGGACGAGACTGGTTTCCGATCTGCAAGCAATCCTTGAATCCCTTTGTGACTATGAGAGCGATTCTTTCACCTTTTCGTTCGAGAAGTGCATTCGTTGCTACGGTCGTGCCCATCCGAATACTTTCGATTTGGGAGGTATCAAGAGGTTCGCCTCGTGGGATCTCGCGACCTGTGAACTTGGAGAGCAATCGGCGGATGCCCTCCAGGGGTGCATCATCATAATTGTCGGGGTCGACTGAAAGTAGCTTGATTATGATATCGTCTTCAAGTTTTCCTGTGCCTGGGTTTCCGACACAATCGGTGAAAGTGCCACCCCGCTATCTGGTAGTTAGTACCGGTATTGCATGTAACAAGAACTGTTGCGATAAAGAACTAGAAAAAAAGCTAGAGAGGATAGTTTCTCGTACGTCAATTGCAATCCGAATTCCTCGAGCTGACGGTGCCATTGTTCCAAGGTTGTTTGATCGATGGTTTTGGATCCAGCTATATATATGGTCCCCCGCAGTTCGTCACTCGACTGTTCGAGGCAACGAGTTGTTTCTAGACAAAGTCGCCTAAAATAAGTCACGTCCCTATCGTGCATCGAATATCATACAAAGCTGGATCAACCGCAAAGACCAGCTGTTGACGGTGTATGTACGTGGGGAGGTTGATATCGCAGACTGAATGATGACGAAATATGCGAGAGCGATCAGTGGTTCTGCCACCGCCTCGATGCCTAGACCTCCTATGGGTATATACATCCATAACTACATGCTCAGTGTCCAATGGCACAGCGACTTGAGTTAGGCGAACTACGATCGGGTTTCTGGTCTATGTACCGAGCGACTACTGATTGTCTATCTCCGTGGATGTGAATAGCACGCCATCAAGGACCTAGAGAGCCGGCACACACAGACAAAAGCCGAACGGAGCTGCTGCCCCTCCTTCTCCCTCTGACCCAAGGTTCTTGCTGCCATTCTACCGTTCCACAACCAACGGATCCATGAGACCTTATTCCTGTTCCTGTTGCTGACCCCGTGTCCTGCAATGTTTCGTACGTAGGAGCCGTGTGTAACTCAATAACCACGAGTCCTTTCAAACGCATGACTCGGGAAATTATCCAAGTCAAACTTCTTTGTAAACCTTCGTGAACTCCCCATTGTGCCGATGCCAATGTAGGTTGTCAATGCCGATGTTATAGACGTCTCCTTTGTTGGGGGGATTTCGATTCACGTTCAGCGTCAGACCGCTGGGTGCGGGGCCATGGCATTGTCATCTCATCTTTCCATGGTGCGCGTCGGGATTCGAGGGGCTATTGATTGAGGCACGGATACGGAAAACATAGAAACATAGAGGTGTCAATAGAATAGAAGATGTAAGTAAGTCGAGAGAGCGAACGTGCAGCCTCTACAGAGAAGAGCCCAAATTGGCAAAAAGGCTAGGGCATGTAAAGCGTACAGTCAGGGAAAGCGCGATTGGGCAACCGGGAGGGAGCCCCACCAACTACCAGGGTCGCTCTTGCCGTGCGCAGTTTCCCCCTTTCTCTCCAGCCCAGCCAATTAAACGGCCCACGTCCGTCCCTTCTGTTCTAGAGCTTCTTCTCTTCTTCTTCGTCTGTCTCCAGATCGCCTGTTCTTGTGGCTTGTGTTGTTCGTCCTGGATGGCCGCTTTGCTGTGATCTCACATCCCTGAACGTGCTAGCACTACTTGAGTATACTGGTATACATTTGCTTTTCCCTTCTGTTGCATATCTCTTCCGATTAGCGAGCACCACCACCACATCACGGCTTGTCCGACTTTGCATACACCACTCGTCGAAAGACAAGGACAAGCGCTTTCTCAATTGCCGGACATACGCTGATATTCAATCACGGACTTGTTGACGCCGGGCGGTTACATTGAGTCTGCCGTTACACTGCA
The DNA here is from genome assembly GCA_002775195.1 of Talaromyces adpressus. Lineage (NCBI taxonomy): Eukaryota > Fungi > Ascomycota > Eurotiomycetes > Eurotiales > Trichocomaceae > Talaromyces > Talaromyces adpressus. The sequence continues at coordinate 21,515 of NHZS01000242.1, forward strand.
ATCTCGCTCCAGATACGGACGACGACGACGCACACGATACGCCCGTCAATCGGTGATGGTTTAGAGCGAAGGATACATCGCGTGGATATAACTATTTGCTGCATATTGGAGAATATAATCAATGACCCCGGCGCCATGATTATTGAATTATGAAAACACCGGACTGAGTCTTGGTTGCACGTCGGAGATAATTGTTGCACGTTGATATGCTTCGGCCGCTCTTCTCTGAAACATAACAGCATAGATATATATGGCACAACGTCCAGGAGCATTCCGAAGTATATATCCATTTATCGATACCCGGTGATGAAATCCAGTCAACCCCTATAATCTCTTTCCGTCAACATCAACATCACATTACCAGACATACCGAAGATATAGCCCTTTCTACTCAACGGACGCCGAATGCTAATATGGAAGACCCGGTGAATATATCAAGCTCTTATAGTGGAGAGCACAACGCAAGACATGATCATGAGAGGACCGAGTCGAGCTCTACGTCGCCGCAGCGTCGCCGACCACGCGGGTCGTCGCAAAAGGCAATGCTTTCAAAAGCTTTGGCGAAAGCGAATACTGCAGTGCTACTAGATAATGCAGAAAACTTTGAAGGTGCCATCGAAGCCTATCAAGATGCGTGCGAGTTGCTGCAATATGTTATGCTCCGAAGCAACGGAGGCGACGTGGAGAAGTACAAATTGTTGGAAATTGTGAGTGATACATGTGGAACCATCATCTCCTGATCTGCTTTAGAGTGAAGGTTCGCTGACAGAATCATAGCGCAAAACGTACCTGAACCGCATTCAAGAACTCCTTCGGATACAACTCCCTTCCAATCCAAACAAAGACAAGGCACTGCCTGAGAGGCCGCCAAGCGGCCACAGCTCTACACCACGAGAGGATGAACCACCAGTTGAGCAGGCCTACACTGATGAGAATGGCGCGGAGGAATATTTCACTAGAAAGGACAATGATGATGATGTGCCCCCGGTACCCAGCCTGAACACCGTGCGATTGCCATCTATATCTGGTCAAGAGCTCAATTTCTCGTTTGAAGAATCGAATTCAGACATGGGCGGTGTGAACTCGCGGGAAACCCAAGTTGCACAGGGCCATTCCTCGCCTTCTCCTACCCGACAAAGATTCGTTTCGGACTTGGCTGATTATCAGGATGATACGGGAACACGAAGTTCAACAGCGCACGCATCTCGTACCTCTGAAGGACAGGCTCCCGTGAATGGTGGTCAATCTACATCATGGCTAGACACAATCGACGAGTCCGGGGCTTCGTCGCCTGTGTCCACGAACACAAAATTATCATTGTACTTGGGTACACATTCACATCACGCAAGTAACGGCACGGAGGCAGAGTTTGATGCTGCGCTAGATGCGGCAGTTGAAGCAGCCTATGACGAGGGTTTGGAACCCGCGCTGAACGAACAGGAGGACTTTTATGACGAAGACGATGATTACGATGATCACAGAGATGACGATTACGACCACGATGACGTAGTATCTAATGCTAGACGAAATATTGAAATCGCCAAGCAGCGAGTCCGTGAAGCTGAGATGGAGGCCCAAGCCGTTATCGCACGAGGTTTGCAGCAACGGCTTATGATGCAGGACGAAACTGCCTTGGCATCCACCTACAATACTGATGTCGATTATATCGACGAGGAGGCCGAGGAGGAGGAACGTATGTTAGAAGAGATGACGAAAGGTTATGTGATGGATGATTTTGAGTTCAATCTTCATTCCAAGTCCTCTCTTCCTAGACAGTCAGATTCGAGTACGGTCTCCGGCAGAACATGGGGCAGTTCGATCACATCAACATCAGCAAATTCAGCCACCGCCGGTACCTCTCTTTCGACACTGGCAGAAGAAGGTATCTTGACCGATGCAACAATGCCGACTAAGCGACTTCCACCGGTTCCGAAGATACCATCGGGAACCATACAGCAACCTATTGCGCCCAACATGTCACCTTCTGCTGGCGTACGAGCTCGTCGCTTCTCTGGTTCTAACGCGAAGCAATTGAAAATCGACACTAAGCGTGTGAATGGGGGCTATGAGCCAACCAAGAAAGAGCCCTTTTCAGCGCAACCCGCAGGTCTCCCATCGCCAGCACTACAGGCCGAGCCTAAGACAAGTCTACCAATATTGATGTCCAAACCATTACCGACTGGACCTTCTGAAAAGAAGGGGTCATTCGACGTTTCAGCAATAGGCCAGCGTAGTTCAAGTCTGACAAGGGTTCCTACTCTTGAGGGGGATCCTGTTGCGCGATCTGTACAATCTTCGCCTCCCAGAACTATCAACAAGATAATTTCTGCTCCGGGCATGCTTCGCAAAAATACCTCATCATCTAGTTTAGCAGGCATGAGAGCAAGGAATATGTCCGTGTCGACCCCTGACATTAATGAATCTCCTAATACACCATCGAGCAGCTATTTTCCCGCTGTTGATTTCCAACGGCAAATGGCAAATGGTCTTGTACCTGCGATGCCAACGCCGAGCGGAGCGTCATTCCCCTTGTTGACTTCCAAAAGTCTTCGCCTCTTTGATAACGATATACTTTCACCCACCACACCCGGAACGCCTAACTCGACGACCACTAACGCTCCTATACCATTGGAACCTTGTCCAGAATCCTTCCTGTTGCGCCCTTTCTGGCTTATGCGATGTCTTTACCAGACCATTGCACATCCGCGTGGTGGATATCTTTCTACTAAGCTGTTCATACCTAGGGAAGTATGGCATGTGAAGAACGTCAAGATCAAAGCTATCGAAGATAAAATCTCACTCTGTGACCTGTTGACTGCGGCTCTTCTAAAGGTTGCTCAAGTGGATACATACGATGCAGATGCTGTTTTGGAAGAGATGCAGGCTTTTGAGAATATCCTAGATCAAGCTCAATCCACATTTGCAAAGAAACTTGGCAACGAGGTTGGAGTTCAAGGGGCGCTTCCATTGTTCAAAAACGCAAACAACGCTGACGAGTCGCCGGTCAGTACTGAGAATATGGCTTCAAGAAGTTCAAGCCAATCTAGCAGATCTGTTCTCACATCGTGGAGAAAACTTCGATCAAAGAGCTCGGCAGCAGCGAGCACCAGCACCACTTCATCGACGTATAGGGATAGCGGCAAGGGCAGTCTCAGTATGAGCACGTTGCCGATGACAGCTTCTCCTCCTAGTGTTCGTTTCACGAAGCGGGATGTCATGCAGCTTCAACTGACAGGTCCCAATGCGAATTACATGGGAGCATTGGCGCGATTGTTCGATGCCGCCCAGGTTCTGGGTAAGTTTATTTATTTAATGACTCTTGTAAAAACTAAAGACTAAACTAATCTTTATTTAGACCAAATCGCGCGCCAAGTTGAAGATCCCGGACTCAAGCATTCATCGCCCACACATGTCGGACTTGAGTTGAGCACTCGCCACGCTGCAGAATTTTTTGGATTCTATATCTGCCGCTTCGCCCTGAACGATGTGGGCTTGCTACTTGATAAATATATCAAACGAGGCACCGAATGGGTGCTTGTATAATGAAGCCAATTGATTTTGGCAAATATTTCTTGTGTATCTTGTTTGATCTACTGATGATGAACGATACTTGATGAGCTTTTCTTTGAGATACCAAGATAACCGTATATGGATGTATTTACTTTTGACTTATTCTGAATGACACGTCATCTTCAACGCAAATCTGAAAGAAGTACCTAATAATCTATAAAGTGGATGCTGGTAGGTTGCTGTCTGTATTATACAAATTGTGATGGCATTGGCCCGTTGGTGTGGGGATAGCTGATCACAGCGGGAGCGGGTAAACAAACATCAGCCAAATTTATCACGCGTCGCTCCAGCGTTCTCTCTATCTCGACACAAATACCGACAACACATCCACATAGCTATTGTGCATTACCATCACTTGCTCTCATTACGGAAATACTGACCGTTTACAAGATCTTCATACTTGTTGTCACTCGGATCCTTCACGTATATTCCACACAGTAAACAATCTACGTGCATAACCACTCATGCCACGCCCACCAGCACGACGGGCTCGTACCGTGCGCCAGGCGCCGGAAAAGGGCTCTATCAAACCAGTTGAGAAGAAGTCCAACGCAACAGAAGATGAATCGCAAGCCAAAATCGCAACGCCTCGACGAGGAGGCCAAATCGAAAGCACTGACCTGACGCCGACACGAGACCTCAACGAAAATGTCATCGCTTCCTCGCCGGCAGAAAACACAACTACGACCAGTATTCGACCCCCGACACGAGCACGCGGCTACTCGTCTACGTTATCTTTGGTTGGACGAAAGGGGGATTTCAATTCACGAATTGGCAGCACCCCTGGATTCGAGACCTCTATTTTGAGTAATTTCAAGAAACGATCGAGACAGCCAAGTTTGTTGCAGATGATGCATGCAGATGATGAAGACTCATCGGATTTTGACGATGAGGATTTCCTGGGTGGCTTTAGTCCGCAGGATGAGTCGACGCCATTGAATGTTGCGAGGGTGTCGAATGCTGCGGAGAGGCAGTTGGTCGTGTCTCCTTCGCGTCCTCCGCCACTTATTTCGGCGCCGTCATCTACAGAGTCTAGGAAGAGGAAGCGCCTGTCGAGAGTAGACAATGATGAGCACGTCGAACCAGCCTTGCCCTCGTCGAGAAGTAGTTCTGTGTCTACACTTACTCCAGCTCCGGAATCTCCAGTGGCCGGATCGAGTGACGAACTTCCCAGTTTCACGATGGCTACACCTATGAGCAGTTCTACAGCCAGTCCCGTAAGGTTGATGACGGTCGAGAGGCGGACTGCTGCAATATCAGAGGAAACAAAGCCTTTACCAAAAGTATCCACACTCAACCTACAAGCTAGATTTCTTCCACAACGTCGAATCCGCCGTCGTCAGCAAGCGGATAACAGCGATGACGAAGACACTGATTCAGTCAACGAAGATCCGGATGAAGATGAATTGACTCGTGAAGTCATGAGACGGCCGCAGCGATCACGGAAGAAGGCATTGTCTACCGCGACATCCGGTAAGACAAATGCGAAGCTGGGCAAGTCAAATCGAGGCGGCAAGAAGAACAATACGAAAGCTGCGGGCAAGACTGTTGATTCCCAAGGTAGCAAGTCGCAACGCACATACTCTCGTCAAGTCGCGGACAAAGAGAACGACTATCTCTCTGACAACTCTTCGCTTCTCTCTTCCCCACCGCCATCGGAGGATCTAGAATCGGATACTGACTTGCCATCGCACGCCTCGAAGAAGAGAGTAAGCAGTCGCGAATTACAGAACGCGGCGCTCAAGTTTGCAGAGGTGGATCAATGGGAGATGGAGTTTGAGGATGTTTCTAATTTTGAGAGCAGTCCTATGCGATGATTGTGTACGATGCGTGGAGTAGTATTTATGATATCCCTGTCTTTGTTTTGCTTTGCTATGTATGATTCCAATTGTGACTTCAGCGTTGTTTTCTTCTGGGTTGTTTAATATAGGAATGCGGGGCCTTTATCTAATGGGAAGTCGCGCGGGGCCGATGCTACCCTTTCGTTCAACATAAACACATTCAGAGCTTTTCATCTTTTCTTCATCATCAATTGTCCTGAAAATCTTGTGCAAATATGACTTCTACCGACGGGATCCTCGCGGGTAAATACCCTGCAAAAGCGCACGCTCGTAGAGTCGTCGAGTATCTGCGACAGAATGGTTTCCAGGGCGATGGTGTACTCTATCTGGAAGCCCAGAAGACGAAGATGATTGAAGACAATGACGGTGAGCAGCCGTTTAGGTAGGTTGCCCTGAGAAGCCAAAATGTAACAGGATTGAATTATAGTATGGCTAATTCTGAGAAGACAGCGTCGCTTCTTCTTCTATCTCTCTGGATGCTTGCTTCCAGATGCACATCTCACCTACCACATCAGCACCGACAAGCTCACCCTCTTCATCCCACCTCTAGACCCAGAGTCTGTCATATGGTCTGGTCTTCCCGTATCTCCAGTTCAAGCCAAGGAGCTCTACGACGTCGACGAGGTCTTATACACGACAGATATCAACCCTACTCTAGCCCATTTGGCATCCAAAGTCGGCACAAGCGGATTCGTGTTCGCCATTGACGGCCAAATCTCCGACGACGTCTCCTTCAAAAACTTCCCAGACACCGACAAAGTAGCCCTCAAAACAGCGATTGAAGAATGCCGAGCTGTCAAGGATGCATACGAAGTCGCCATGATCCGCAAAGCGAACGACGTCACTGCTCAGGCGCATGTGGCTGTTCTCAAAGCAGCCAAGTCGGCTACGAATGAGCGCGAACTCGAGGCTGCTTTTATTGGGACTTGTATTGCGCAAGGGTGTCGCGAGATGGCATATCATCCTATTGTTGCTAGTGGCACGAGCAGTGCTACTTTGCACTATGTCAACAATGATGAGCCTCTGATCGATGCGTCGACGAACAAGAAGAAATTGAATCTTTTGCTAGATGCTGCGGGCGAATACAAAGCTTACTGTGCGGATGTCACACGCACATTCCCCATATCAGGCAAGTTCTCGCCCGAGTCCAGAGAGATCTACGATATCGTTCTCGAGATGCAGAACGAGTCACTTGCCATGCTCAAGGAAGGCGTTCTGTGGGAAGATGTACACATTACTGCTCATCGAGTTGCCATCAAAGGATTGCTGAAACTCGGTATACTGCGTGGCTCGGAGGAGGAGCTGCTCGAGAAGCGGATCAGTGTGGCATTTTTCCCTCATGGTCTGGGTCACTATCTCGGAATGGATACCCACGATACTGGTGGCCATGCAAACTATGCGGATAAGGACAAGATGTTCCGCTATCTGCGTGTGAGAGGTAAACTTCCTGCGGGAAGTGTGATCACTGTCGAACCTGGAGTATGTCTCTAACTCTTCTTGAAAGGTATATGATGCTAATAACTGTACAGGTCTACTTCTGCCGATTCATTATTGAGCCATATTTGAAGGACTCCGAGCTCTCCAAGTACATTGACGCCGATGTCTTGGAGAAGTACTGGGAAGTTGGTGGGGTACGTATTGAAGATAATATTCACATTACCAAGGAAGGATATGAGAACCTTACCACCGCACCCAAGACTGCTGATCAGGTCGAATTGATGGTCAATGGGGCATAGGCTGTTTCTTCTGTCTGAAGAGGCACTGCGTAGCTACAGTAGCTCAATAGTAAAGCTATCTACAAGCTAGGAAAATACGATATCATGCTCATAATCGTAATGTATGTATTCAAACGAAACAATCTAGACGTACTGCAGCTATCTCCATTAAAAAAAAAAGTAAAAATGAGAGCAGTGGAAGAAGTAGAGGAATCGATGTAACATCATGAGTAAAGCAATACGCACGGCTATTCGCGGACAGCCCCGCTTGATTGACAGGGTAGCTTAGCTCACGATAGCAATCATACCTAACATAATTAATTGCTCATTTCTTCCCCTCCATAAATTGACTCTACAGGTTTGTACCATTGCGTCTACAGATGCAAGCATTCCGCAGCTGGAGGATACAATTACCATCAATTGCCTCTTATCGCACATCCAGCAAACTGGGCTGCACCATACAGATCCGCGCATTGAACATGGCAACACCAACAACCACACCCATCCTCCGCCCTCGCGATCCCAACACGCTGAGCAACTACACAGCCTGGCGCTCACGCCACATCACCGCCAACTTCGAGATCGACTTCAGCGCCAAGCGGCTCGCCGGAAATGTGATTCACCAATTGCTCTCCAAGACGCGGGCCGAGACGCAGGAGATCCTGCTTGATACAAGCTACCTGGATATTTCGGAGGTTAAAGTGGATGGGCAGACGGCGCGGTGGGAGGTGTTACCGCGCTTTGAGCCGTATGGGAGTGCGTTGAAGATTGTGCTTGAGAAGGGGGTTGAGGAGGGTGGTACTGTTGAAGTTGATGTAAGACATTTTTTCTACTTTTCTGCGTTGAATCGAGACTGATAGTTTTGTTGCCGTAGATCACTCTTAAAACCACCGAAAAATGCACTGCCCTGCAATGGTTGACGGAAGCACAAACATCAAACAAGAAACACCCATACATGTGTATGTCGTATCTCAATGAATCTTCTCTTGTGGACATTTCTAATCATATGCAGTCTCCCAATGCCAGGCTATCCACGCTCGCTCCATCTTCCCCTGCCAGGATACACCAGATGTCAAAACCACCTTTGATTTCAACATCACGTCTCCATTCCCGGTCGTTGCCAGTGGATTACCTGTGCGCGATGCCAATGCGAAGGGAAACAATCTCTACAAGTTCAAGCAGAATGTTCCAATTCCTAGCTACCTTTTTGCCGTGGCCAGTGGGTGCGTTTCCCGCCTTTCTTCATGATTTGAGAAAACGGTGACTAACTATCATTCTAGAGACTTGACTGAAGCCCCTGTTGGCCCACGAAGCGTGGTTGTGTCCAGCCCGGATAAGATTGATGATTGCAAGTGGGAACTCGAAGCGCATACCGAGAAGTTTATCGAAGCTATCGAGGTGAGTCGACATACATGGCGTTTTCGAACATTGCTGAAATATTGCAGAAAATAGTATACCCCTATGCATGGGGCGAGTACAACATCCTTATTCTCCCTCCCAGTTTCCCCTATGGAGGAATGGAGAACCCAGTTTACACATTTGCGACTCCGAGTTTGATATCAAAGGTAATACTCTACCTGATTCAAGATTAGAGCAACACTAATTGGTATCTATCATAGGACCGAGAAAATGTAGACGTCATTGCTCATGAATTGGCTCACAGCTGGAGCGGTAACTTGGTCACCAATGCGTCTTGGGAACACTTCTGGTTGAATGAGGGCTGGACTACCTATTTGGAACGGAGAGTGAGTATACACCTATTTGAGAATATAGATAATGTTGACTGACATTCATGTCATAGATCATGGGTGCAGTGTGAGTCTCTCAGCCAGAGATGTCATTGAGTTACATATACTAACCCTAATAGACACGGCGAAGCGCACCGTCATTTCTCAGCCATCATCGGCTGGGACGGACTCACTGATTCTGTCAAAGAGTTTGGCGAGGACAACGAGTTCACCAAGTTGGTAGTTGACCTGAAAGGAAAGGATCCCGATGACGCTTTCTCCAAGGTCCCCTACGAAAAGGGATTCATCTTCTTGTTCTACCTTGAAAACCTCTTGACCAAGGAATCTTTTGATAAGTTCATTCCTCACGTAAGTTGACACCTTTCCCCGGGCTTTCATTGCTACTTGCTAACAGCGATGGTCGCAGTACTTCTCCGTCTTCAAAGAAAAATCCCTCGACTCCTACGAATTCAAATCCACCATCCTCGACTTCTTCGCCAACGACCCCGTAGCCACCGCACGCCTCAACGACGTCGACTGGGATTCATGGTTCTATTCCCCCGGCCTGCCCCCCAAACCAGACTTTGACACCTCCCTCGTCGACATCGTGTACGAACTAGCCGACAAATGGAAATCTCTTTCCTCTTCTTCGTCTTCTTTCACCCCATCAAAGGAAGATATCAAGGGTCTGAGCGCAAACCAATTCATCGTCTTCCTTGAGCGAGTCACCCTCTTCGAGAATCCGGCGTTGAGCTCCGACTCATTCCGGTTGATGGGTCAAGTGTACGGATTTGCCGACAGTTCGAATATTGAGGTTACGAATCTGTATTTCAGGTTAGGGTTGAAGATTGGCGATCGGTCGGCGATTGAGCCTACTGTTAAGCTTTTGGGTGAGATCGGAAGGATGAAGTTTGTTCGGCCTTTGTAAGTTCCTCTCCTCCCAGATTGTGTAATGAGTAGTATATACTGACTGTCAAATAGGTTCCGTGCCTTGAAGAATGTTGATCGCCAGGTTGCCGTTGAGACTTTTGAGAAGTACAGGGATTTCTACCACCCTATTTGCCGTGGAATGGTTGAGAAGGATCTCGCAAAATAGATAGCTAAAAGGACTACAATACTAGAAATATCAAGTCCATATGAATTGGTGTTATTAGTGATGAGATTGTCGTTGCAATAATAATGCATCGTAACGAAGTATTATAGTACATGATAAGTGGATAAGACACTACTTCATCCCACCAAGCTTCATATCAATACCCCTAGGCCCAAATATAGCCTTCTTCTCCTTTCCCGCAACAGAGTCCGAACCTACAAGATCAAAGACCAAATCCGCCTCATTCGTCTTTGCCAATTCGGAAAGCACACGACGCATATAAGCCACCACAGTAGCGACCTGAGTCCAGTCCAAATCACGCCCGTCATATGTAGTGCCACTCGCTTTCCATATGTTTCTCCATACGGCAGCGCCCAAGACGGCGTCACCCTTGACGAGCCCTTCGTCGTAGGCGGCGAGGACGCCGCGCCATTGGATGAAGAGGTCCTTGAGGTATTTGTTGCGGATGCTGCGGCTGGAGATGTTGTGTAGTGTGGCCATGCGTTGTTCGGCGTTGTGCGAGAAGTGGTCGAATAAATGGCGGGAGTGGGTTCGTACGCTTTCGGGCGATGGTAGGGCGCGGATGCGGACCGTTAGTAGGTACATGTGCAGGAAAGTGACCTGCGACCATGTGGAAAATGTAGGAAGCAACTCGAGCTCTGTAGGAGTTGCGAATGAGTAAAACTTCAAATGCCCAAAAGATCTAGCTATCAATTACCTTTATACCACCATCCGTCTCCAACTCCGAGCTCCTCACCGTTGGCGGTCTTGGGAACCTCGACTCCTTTTTGGGCTAATTGTGGGATCTCATAATCGGCTTGAGACGAGCAAGCCTCGTACAATTTTTGAGTAAATCCGTAGGAAACATATGTCTCTGCTGCACCTCCTTGGCTCAGACTCTTTAGGATGCCAGAGCTGGCGCTGGCTGTAGGGTTTGCCGAAAAGTTTCGACGAGAAGAGTTCAACACCGAGCGAACCTCGGATCGTTTCGAAGAAGTCGAATTGTTTTTTGTTGTAACAATGTATCCTGGGCGAGTCGGTAACGAATGACTTATAGTATGTACGGATTTGGACTGTTTTTGAAACGAGTTAGGATGATGGCATGCGGAAATTATCAATTGACGCAAATACCTGTTCTTTCACAAACATGCCCAAGCGTGAGTTCAAAGAGCAATTAGGGCATAATAATTTGCTTGACATCTTGACTTTGCTGAAATTTTAGGATTGTATGAGTAGAGCTGTGAAGATCGCAGCGTGGCTGGTGAAGTCATTGAAAAGAGGTTATTCAGCGCGTCAATGATTTGCTCGACCGCTTGGGAAATGTTTGCAGTGTTTGACCCCGCGGGAGCCCACCAATCACCATCGAGAATTTAACTGATACAATTCTCAGCAGCTCTCGAATTCTTATTGATTTGGAAGTACAGTTCGCTCCAGAGAATGGTCAACAATTGGTAGAATTTGAGCAAGTCGGTTTGGATCCCTCATAACTGCCGCAATATCCTCGCGACTCCTGGCCAGGGCCTAGCGACTGTCAGCGCGAGAACTCGAATCCATGGATCAAATGTTGCATACCTTTCGTACGTCTTCATAGCCCATTTCCCGAGCTTGATAATCCCTAATCACCTCGACTTTGTTGAAATCCACGTATATCCTCGTATCCCTAAGTCTAAAGATAACATTGTCCAATCGCATAAAGAATCGAGCAAGCAAGAGCAGCCGATCAGGCATGACGCGTATTTTGCAAGATAGCATCGAAATGCCATTGTCAGCTAGTTCGTCCTCGTAGAGCATCACATCATCAAAGAATAGGATCGGGTCCGGTCGTTTGAGAAGCTCAATTGGGATTTCGACGTCGGATGGACTGAGTGCTGGGGCGTCAGGTTTCTCGGTTCCTTTGTAGTCGGTGCTGTAGGACCAGTCAAAAGGCTTCACAACCTCTTTGATTCCGTCGTGGGTGTGTTCCCTTGAGATGTCAGTTCTGTTGTCCAGAGTTCCCGCGGGTAAGTGTATTTACCTGCTCTTTTGCCATTCCTTCGAGTATGCAACTTTGAGCATTGCAGCGCCAGTCTTGTCAACCTTGTCCAGAGCATCGAATGTATTAAATGCTATACCCCATCCACTGACGTTGTGCTCGATTGCTACGAAATTGTCGCCAAATATCATTTCCGGAGGGGTGATTCCAAGTTTGTTCGTCATTTCTTCAATGGGGCCAGCCTTGAGGATGGGCAGTTTCTGAGTCGTGATTGTGAAACCTTTTCTAGAAAAGGTCTGCGGCCGTGCATTCATCTTTGCTTCGACATTTGGCGGCGACCATTGGGCTGATGTCCCGTTGTTGGCGTTGGTTGCGGCCATGCTGGATTGAGCACGTTAACGTCTGTTGGTGTCGGCTGCGAGAGACAATAGTCCGATACGTTCTAAAACAATAATATCTCTATCAGAAATAGAACCTCGAATAGTCTCACGTTGTAGTCAATCGTGAAGCTCGAAAGTTCACAGTGCCCCGCAATGGATGATCCGCACTAGCCGAACTCAGCAGGAGCCGTTGCCCGGGCGATGGCTGGCTTCCCGTCGCTAATAAACATTCCTTCCCTTCCATCTTCTTTAATTCATTCTTCTTATAACTACCTCTCTCTCTCAACCCACCGGCCAGTCTCCAACATCAATCGACCACATTTCTATGAGCGGCTATCCCTCATAACGCTTATTATATTTGTCTCTTCTTGTTCCTGCCCTCCTTCTGCACACCACAATGGCAACGAAGACTTTGGAAGCTCGGTTCGAGCATCTGTCGGTCAACGACGAGAATGAACACCATGGAACGACAAAGGGCCACATCAAAGCCAAGGTAAACATTCATTACCAGCCGTTCTGTATACAGTTTGTTGCTCATATGCTAACTTGCTGAAGGGGTCCTTGTCAACTGCTGTGTCTTTGACTGGCTTGGGTGCTGGAAACCCATCAGCAGCAAATTCAGCTCGCAACCAACTCCTCAAGATGGCTCTACAAAACACAACTGAATCAAAAGCCAACGCTGGTTCCCCCGCCAACAAAGACCAACAGGGTCGATCTGAACAGAGCTCTACAGTGCTCTACGACCAACCAGCTCCTAAGCAACTACACCTCGGCATGTTTGAGATTGGCAAAGCTCTAGGAAAGGGAAAGTTTGGCCGTGTTTACCTAGCTAAAGAGCGGTCAACTGGATTTATCTGTGCCTTGAAGGTGCTTCATAAGTCCGAGCTTCAGCAAGGAGGAGTTCAGAAGCAGGTCAGGAGAGAGATTGAGATCCAAAGCAACTTGAGACATCCCAACGTGCTACGACTATACGGTCACTTCCATGACAGCAAGCGAATCTTTCTCATTCTAGAGTTTGCTGGCAAGGGTGAACTATACAAGCATCTGCGCAAGGAGCACCGTTTCCCGGAGTGGAAGTCTGCTCAATATATTGCACAGATGGCAGCTGCTCTAAAGTACCTACACAAGAAACATGTTATCCACCGAGACATCAAGCCAGAGAATATCTTGGTCGGTATTCACGGAGAGATCAAGATCAGTGACTTTGGCTGGAGTGTGCATGCGCCAAACAACCGAAGGCAGACAATGTGTGGAACACTCGACTACCTTCCTCCTGAGATGTTGGTTCGAGGATCACAGGAGAACTTTTACAGTGACAAAGTCGACCTTTGGAGTCTTGGTGTATTGACCTATGAATTCTTGGTCGGAGAAGCGCCGTTCGAGGATACTCCGGTCATGACCCAGCGGAGAATTACCAGAGCTGACATGACAATTCCTTCGTTTGTCAGCCCGGAGGCCAGGGACTTTATCAAGAAGGTAAGTTCTAAACATTAAGTCTTAATGATGATGCACAAATGGCTAATTTTTTACAGCTTCTTGTTCTGGACCCTGAGAAGCGAATGTCTATCGAGGAAGCCCAACAGCATCCATGGATCTTGAAGCATTGCGCCAAAACAGAAAAGACTACGCAACGCAGCTCAAGCCAGAAAGAAGGCCGATAGGCATTATTGTTTATGTTAATTACTTTGCATTTATGTCTGGAGTTTAGGGTATTTCATTGGGCATGGGGATATTGGAGTTATGCAGGATAAGCGTGTTCGGGTATACAATTTCAGCTGACAGGAATTGATTATATTGTCTTCTATTTATATATGCTTCAATTGGGAGAGTCATCAAACGCCGTCATAAGCAGTAATGTACAGGGTATAGTCGAGCAGGCAGTAACTGATTTATCGAATCGATCAAAATCATCGATAGATTTCGTCAAAGGGCCGCGTATCACGAAAACAACTTTCCCACACCTCATTCACGACTTTTTCGGCATGTGCTTCGTCTTTGCAGAACGGTCTTGCGCGTACGGAGAGTATTGCTCTTCTTCGAACGCATTCCTGGTGCTGTTGCGTGAGTTTCCATTGTCCTCTTCGGAAGAATTCTCGAGCCCATCGACACTCGCCGCTGAGGGAACTTGCGCGGATCTAAACAGACCGTCAACAATTAGACCGTGCAATCGACCGAGAGTAAGGGAAGGAAATACCTCAGTGCAAGCCGCATGCCTCAAATCACTATCCCAATTCAATTTAAACCGCAGGTGGTCATACGCATGTACCATCTCATGCGCCATTGTATCCTCCAAATGACCCTGATCACGCATCTCGTTCGCGCAAATCTGGATACCAAACTCTGGATCAAATCCGCCTGCTTTCCGTTGCGTACATCGCCGGCAATGAATATTGTGACTTCCGAGATCGCCGCCTAATTGGCGAATGTTGTCGCTTAAATATTTAACGGTAGGGCCTGTGAGATGGAAAATTGGTAAGCTGACAAAATTCGCCTATTTCACCAACACCTGTCCAATTTTCTAGAGGGGTATATATGGATAAACTCACTGAATTGCAAAAGATAATCACGCTGATCCTCACAGCGCTTGCAATCTGCAGCCTCATTCCGAATATCCTTCGCAAGACGGAATTGCTCTTGTCCCTCGGGGGTCATTCGGCCAGTCAATATGGAGAAGATGTTCCTCCATTGCGTCGAGAAATCGTCGCCTGGAGTATAGCCTGTATCTTTGGCCGGCGTTGCTGACGAATTCGAGTCTGACATTTTTTTTTTCTGTATTTATCTGTTTTTAGTTTGAATGGAAGCAATTGATTTCAGCGGAGAAAAACAACCTGAGATCGGGATACAATTTGAGCGGTAACTCACGGCAGAATAATATTTGGCTCCGATATTACTCCGCAAACGACGAAACTTTGATTTGGCGGTGTTCTTTTTATTTTTCTTTATGTTTCATATATTCTTAAAAAGTTATAGATTTCTTTGGGTTGTTGCTTTTAGATCAAAATGGAGACTCTCAATGCATCACAGAGTTTGACGATTGTCATAAAATTAGGTATGGAACTTCAATGTTGTCGCCTCGAATTTACTACATACCCAAAATATATGCTTATGAGTCACAGGAACGAGTTCAATTGTGGATGAGCGCACACATGAGCCAATCCTGTCTATATTGTCCTTGATAGTCGAGACCGTTGCAAAACTTCGCAAGAATGGACATAGAGTCATTCTGGTATCTTCGGGTGCCATTGGAGTCGGATTGCGCAGAATGGATATCGACGAAAGACCGAAGCATTTGCCTCGGATACAAGTGAGAAATCCCACTTGAATGATTGAAGATTACCTGTTTGCTGACTGGAATATCGCAGGCCCTTGCTGCTGTCGGTCAATGCAGGCTTATGAGCTTGTGGGATAGCCTTTTTGGGCACCTTCGAATTCCCGTTGCTCAGATTCTGCTTACTAGAAGCGATATTGCAGATGTACGAGCACCTCCAGGAGCATCTGGGCTATGAGACGTGTACTGACATAAGTTCTAGCGCACACAATATATAAATGCTCAAAACACCTTTTCCGAGCTGCTAGACATGGGCGTTTTGCCTGTGGTCAACGAGAATGACACTCTTGCTGTTGCGGTATGCATTCGACACTATGCCACAATCGAAGAATGTTTGCTGACACATATCAGGAAATCAAATTCGGAGACAACGATACCCTCTCAGCTATAACAGCGGCTATGGTCAAAGCGGATTATCTCTTTTTAATGACTGATGTGGACTGTTTATACACTGCCAACCCGAGACACGACCCGAATGCACAACCCATCGAGGTTGTTTCTGATATCTCATCTCTAGAAGCTGATGTATCGACATCAGGATCATCGCTAGGCACCGGAGGCATGGGCACAAAGATTGTTGCTGCTCGTCTTGCTACTAGTGCCGGCGTGACGACTATAATCACCAAGAGTTCGAAGCCGGGTAATGTGCATGATATTGTAAAGTATCTGCAAGAATCTCAGACTGGATTATCTGTGTTTGAAACAACCACTCAACCAGATCCGGCACATCAATCTGTCATCAGCTCGACTTCCAGCCTGTCGCTACCTCCATTACATACTCGATTCATCCCCTCAGCGACACCGATCCAGTCACGTTCATTCTGGGTCCTACACGGTCTTGCTCCTCACGGAAGCCTATATATCGACCAAGGCGCATTCAGCGCCTTACAAAAGAAAGCCAGTCTTCTCCCGGCAGGCGTCCTCGCCGTCGAAGGCCACTTCGGCCAACAGGAAGCCGTACGCCTATTTGTCGTGGAGAAGCGTTCACCGACCGCCATTGATGGCGATTTCATGGCTCACGCTGAGGAGCCCAGAGAGGTTGGCCGGGCGATCGTGAACTATGGCAGCCTTGAAATCAGTCGGATCAAGGGTGTGCGTAGCACTCATATTCAGGCTGTGCTCGGATATGCGGATAGCGAATATGTGGCGCTACGGGAGAATATTTCTTTCTTTCCGAAGGAGGTTTCGAGTGGTGCTGCTACGCCTAGTCTTGGATAGAATGTTATCCGCTCGTGAGCACAATGGCCTCTTTCTAGATTTAGCTAAAGCGAATGGGCTAAGATGAATACATGGATGGGTTATTTCAAAAGCGTGAAAAGGAAAACCTGCACAAGATTTCTAGTTCATTTACAAGATGGACAAAACACGTTTTCTCGGAATCAGTGCTCGAAGCATTACAGTACAAAATTCAACCCAAAGCCTCATTGCTGGCTTCATTCATCATCAGCCCATCTCTTGAGGAACTTTTGCATATCATTTTTGGGATGCGGTGCCGGCGTTGCCTAAGCAGATCATACAAAGTCAGCACCATTACATCACGGCCATTTCCGCAGCAAAGGAACTTACGGGATTTTCAATGAGAGAATCGGCCCAGGTCCGCGAAGCAGTCAATGTAGTCTGCCAGGTTGGAATTGGCAAGAACGTGCGAGCTACACTGAACGTGCTCGTCGGAAACTGAGGAGGACCGCTCTTTGCCGTGATCGTGGCAGCCGGACGTTTGCCCATGGGCGCGTACTTGGTTAACCCCTTGGATTGTTCGGGGTACGGAACGTCATAGACGTCTTTGGCCGGGATGACGGCCGCAGCGACCTGTCTCTTTCTCATTTTTAGGTCCTGGTGGGATTCGGAGGTGTCGTTTGCCGTGAGAGAGAGTCCATATTGGACCAGCTCTGAAAATGTGCCTGTCATGCCGGTTACGGAGAATCGTTCGGAATAGTTGATGACTGTTATGTTGTTGGATCCTCTGGATATCATTTTGAGGAAACTGGACAGATAACGTCAGCAGATAAATGGAAGACTTGATCGGAATTTCCATACTAGGCATCTGGGTATTCAGGACCGAGGTCAGGTCGGATCTGGAAAGAGACGGAATAACCTCTATCGAAAAGACCATTTGGCACAAGCAACGCTAGATCCTCCTGTAATATTATACGTTAGTTCATGCCAGATCATCTATGAGGATGGAATATACTAACCGAGTATTCAATCTCAGGACCTCCAGCACATAAGAAGAGATCATAGTCATGCAGGTCGAGGAGACTCGGCGCATCGCCGGAATCTTTCCAGTAGGCAGTCAATATGTCACCGCTGCGGACAGTTGAGCCTGCGCCGGGCTCTATGAATTCCACATCAGCAAAGACTGCCACAGGAACAGTGATAAATGCAAGTAGCGAGGTTGCTTTGGCGAATTTCATCCTGTCTCTTGGATCGTGGTATATATTGGTCGTGGTGTGTATACCGAATAATCGACAGCACGAACGCGCTCAAAATGGTAACAAGATTGAAAGCATCCTGGAGTAAACCAAGCTCCTGGATAGTACTCCCTGATATAGTACGTAGTTGTTAACTTGTTGTATGCCCTTGAATGCCAAACAATAGACACGGTGAAGCGTGATTGGTCCAAAGGGAGCTTCTGGCCCGCTTCACATACCAGACTTAGGGCACCGGAGATTCTACCATCCGCTACGTATGTCAGTTAACCTCATATCTCAACTATTTCCAACTGAGAATCAGCAACGATAGCTTAACGATAGCTTACGAACTGCGTGGTCCGCCCGCCGGCCACTTCTCAAATACACGATGGATCATCTACCCGCAGACTGGAAGGCCTCGCTCAAGTCCATGGCCACGACTCTCCTCGATGGCAATCCAACTGCAATCTTGCTAGCTCTCCTCGTTACGCTCAGTCTTCCTATTCTCTTGCATTTGATCTTCTATCGCAAAGCGGCGAGTCCGCCTCTGTCTACGTTTGTGTTGCTTGGACCGAGTGGATCTGGGAAGACTGCGTTTTTGTCGTTGGTATGTTCTAAGCCCCGTAGCTTCTTTTCTGATATCTAACATGTGTGTGTTCTACAGGTCGAGTCGGCTTCCCTACTCAAATCCAAAAACCCATCCACAACAACCCACACCTCTCAAACATCCATATCCACAACCGTGACTCTACCCACCTCGGTACCCGTCTTCTCCAACCGCTACCGCTCCGTAAACGATCCCAGTCTCCCCGACGCAAAAAGAAATGCCGTCAAGTACGTCCTCCGCGACACACCGGGTCACGGTAAACTGCGTTCCGCACAATTGACTCAATTACAAGCCGAGCTCAGCTCAAAGAATAAGAAAGAGGCATCATCGATTCGAGGAATTCTGTTCTTCGTGGATGCTGCATCGCTAGCGGAGGGAACGGAGAATCTGCGCGATTATGCGGGTTACTTATACGATATCCTCCTCGTGCTACAAAAAGTCATCTCGACTAAAGGAAAATCGTCCGCAAAGGCTGGCGCAATCATCCGTATTCTAGTAGCGGCAAATAAGCAAGATCTATTCACGGCCCTGCCGCCGGGATCCGTTAAACAGAAACTCGAGTCGGAGATTGATCGGATTCGGCAGACGCGGCAGAAGGGGTTGTTGGACGCTAGTGCTGGGCCTGACCATGATGAGGATGAAGATGAGGTTTTGGGTGGAGATGGAGATGGTGGCGCGTTTACGTTTCAGGGGCTGGAGGATGATATTGGTGTCAAGGTTGATGTTGTTGGTGGATTTGCCAAGGTCGAGAATGAGAAGGATGATGCCGGTGCGACTGGGATTAGGAAGTGGGAGGAATGGATTGGGTCGTGTCTGTGAAGGGTTTGATGTTTGGTTATAGTAGATGAACAGTCGGAATCGCGAGAACGCCCCTAGGTACGTACTCCGGAGTGATGAACACTCAACGCCGGCTCTCGGGATGTGAGATTTGTGTCGTTGCAGCCGCTTCGAGCAGCATTCCCCGGCCAATCAATGAGGAGAAAAGCATTGCGCTGGAGTCGTTAGCAAGCGGATGCAAGATTCTCGCCCCAGCGAGAAAAGCATACGAGTTTCAAACGCGGCAGATCGCAAAGTGACTCTGTTGAAAGCATTGCTATTACGAAAGGCACAATCTAGTCTGGAGCTCTCCATACACCATCCAATAGCGTTCTAATCATTTTTGTGTACATATTCTATGATCTACGAATGAGTACCAATGTCGAACAATCAAACCCAGACTATTAATAAAGAAACACCCGACCATCATAATCATAAGCAAAAAAAGGCAAATATAACTAAGCTTTGGTCTTGCTCTGATGCAACAACCAAGTAAGCAAATCAACCTTAGTCGCGACTGCAACAGGCTTGATCGTTCCATGCTCGTCACGCTCAGTCACAATCGCCGCACTATTCCACTCAAAGAATCGATTGAGTACGCTTAGAGGCGTGTCCCATGTAATCTCGAAGAATTTATTGCGATTCTTAGCCTGCGCAGCCTGACCTTCTGTCTTGTTGGAGGCAGCCTGCAACGATCTGGGATCGGTGACGACTTCGGGAAGTTTTGAGAAGTCGAACATGACGTCTGAAACGGGGCTTTTGCCGGCGGCGCGGCCGCGGGATATCCAGCTCAGGACGTTACCTAATGTGACGAGGCCGGCGAGTTTCTTGCCGTCTACTGTGAGGACGGGTAGTTGGTCGAAGCCCTTTTCGCGCATGAGTTCGATGGCAGCTTGGCAGGTGTCGTTTGCTCGGACGGTGGTCACAGGTTTGAGTCTCAAAGAGCTGACTTTGCCGTTGGCGAAGACGTCTTTTTGTTCGCGAGTGATGGGAGTCTCGGATGTGATTGATGAGAGTTCGGATGGAACGGTAGGAAGTAGATCATTGGCAGCTAGCCAGTCGTCGTCTGCAAACTATATATTGTCAGTTTTTGCGATCACTCCTATTCAATTGCCGTTGACATAACTTACCTTGGTGAGATAACTGCGAATACTGTCAGGACAGACTACCACGACGATATCATCCTTGGAGATTTGGTTATCTTGATGTGCTTTGACAAGCGCAGCAATGGCACTTCCACTGCTTCCTCCGACCAAAAGACCTTCCTCAGCAATTAGTCGTCGAGCGTATTGAAAAGACTCTTTATCATCCGTCTTATACCACTTGTCAACAGCAGACTGATCAAGGACTTGAGGAATAAAGTCATAACCAATACCCTCGACCTTGTACGGCTCATTCTCATGCTCAACATTGAGCGATGCAGGAAGCGCCAGAATCGAGCCCTGAGGATCGGCAGCAATGACCTTGACTGCAGAATTGTGTTTCTTCAAGCCCTTCGATATACCAGTGATAGTACCTCCAGTACCGGCACCGCCGACAACCGCCGTGATCTTGCCCTCGGTCTGTGTCCAGATTTCTTGCGCAGTACCGAGTTCATGAGCTAGCGGGTTGTTCACGTTGCTGTATTGGTCGAGGATATGCGCGTTGGGGAGTTCTTTCTCGAGGCGTTTGGCGACTCCGATGTGGGATTCGGGAGAGTCGTATGCAGCTTGTGTGGGAGTACGGATGATGTTGGCATTGAGCGCTTTGAGTACGGAGACTTTCTCGGCGGACATTTTCTCGGGGAGCGTGATGATGGTTTTGTATCCTATCTAATTAGCACCTCACCGGTGAACCATTGTTGAGAAAGAGCTCACCCTTGACTGCTGCCACAAGCGCCAAACCAATACCACTGAACAATCATCAGCACCTTCATTACATCTCTGCCATAGGAACAGCGGGTGAGTCTTACGTGTTGCCACTGGTAGGTTCAATCAATGTATCACCGGGTTTTATCCTGCCCGACTTCTCGGCCTCCTCGATCATGCGGAGCGCAATACGGTCTTTGACGCTACCACCAGCGTTGAAATATTCGAGTTTGGCATAGACGGTCGCTTCAATTCCGAGGCTTTGTGGCAGGCGATTCAATCGGACAAGAGGCGTGTTGCCGATGTGTTCTGTAATGCTGTTCAGCACGCCCGGAGAGACGACGGATTGTGAAGTCATCTTCGGTCAGTAGTATTACTCGTGACGATAGTAAGAAGATAGGCGCGAAGAGAACAAATTGATATCCTTCTTAATAGCTGACTTGTCTGCTTAATTGAAAAAAGAAGAGAACAAAGGCAGGTAGTACTAGAAGAGAAAATTGCGCAATGAGTTCGGGCTGATCCATGATTGTTGCCCCTCGCCGCTTCTAGCCGCTTTAATCAGTGTGGATCTCCGTACATCATCTGATTGAATCATCACAAGTGCCCGTAAGAACAGTCAGTTGTTAGAGTATACAAGTTGAGTGGAACACTGATGTTTAAATAAAACGCAGAGAATTGAATCGCGGGAGATGATCAGCGCCTTCCAATCAGCCTAAATTGGTGGAGCTGGGGGAAGTGGAGTTTGTAGCTGCATAAACATCACCATCACCATCACCATCACTTCTCCTGTACACTTCTACATTTCGCAAACCATGCAAGACCACTCCAGGGCGAGTGCTCTACTTGCGACTGCTCTTCAGGACCATGATATTAAATTCAAAAAAGAGGCCATAGCCGCCGAGCTAGACGATGGATCAGCACAAAGCAGAACTAATGCCCAGTGGGTCATGGAGCACATCAGTCCCAACACATTGCTCTCCAAGGATGAAGCTGTCTTGTAAGTATGCCCTGATTGCAAGTGAAGACTCGCACTAACGGCAATAGAGTAAAGAGCTTAGAACGATCCGGCGTACTCGGGACCCTTCTCCGACAGTCCGATTTGACATCCACGCGAGCCCTGACCGAAGACGAGATCCGCGAAGCTACGGCCACGTTAAAAGCATCGACTGCAACATGTGCGAAACAAGTAGCGACGTTAAAGTCTCAATTGGAACTCACCGAACGGTTACAAACTGGCAGCCGGACGACCGATCGAAATCAGGACCGATACATAAATGGGCTGGACAGGCAACATTTGTTGGAAAAGCAGAGGATAAAAGCTATGGTACGTCCGACTGATTTCAAAAGCATGTCCAAATTAATAGTTGATTTGACTCATCGATATTTAGGCTGAAGATATAAAGAATGACTTCGAAAGCAGAATGCACGAATATCAGCAACAAAAGCAGGCGGGAAGAAAGCACCTTCTACAGAGTATAAGCTCGAAACTAGTGGAAGATGATGAGATTCTTTCCAAAGCGGAAAGAATAATGGCGGATTCGGAGTCGACAGAGGCAGACGGGCAATTGGAGAAACGGGCATTGGATTTAATATCCATTCTTTCAAGACTGAACGCAGAAGAAATTCGTTGTCGACTAGATCGATTATATCTCGAGGGATTGTTGTCAGATGGCGAAGTCTTGGCAGATGCTTCCGAGAATAAAGAGGCGAAAATTGCATTAGAGCAAGACTTGGAATCGCTATACTCGGAAATCGAAGTGCTGGCAGAAGTGTCTGCAAGACAGGAGTTTGGACAGCTCATACTTGGAGAATTGAGAAGGAATAAGCAGCATTCAGCTCACTCATTGGAAGAGAATCTGGATTCGGTATGTACTTTGATAATACTCCGTTGATAGCTCTTCTGACTGTATTGTCTAGATCTTGGAGGTCCTTACGCAAATGACACGGTCCACTGAACAAGAAATTGATAAGATCCAATATCGTCAATCATATCGCGAAGCTCTGGATCAGTTGTCTATTCTTTTCAAGGAAGAAGTATCCAACCGAGAAGCAGAACAGATTCAGACCAAAAAGGCACACCGCAGGCAGTCTTCTCTATCTTCACCCATCAAAGCTCCACAACCGCGAAACTCAAATACTACACAATCTTTGCAGTCTTTGGAAAGCTTTTTGCGACGTTTCGGCATCTCACCTTCAGCTTCTCTAACTGCAAATGAGCTAGCCCTGGAGAAGCGGACAGAATTGGCTGATATCCTTCATCATAATCTCAGTCTGGGGGCCGAAATGCCACTTTACGATTCTCTGGGTTCCAGTGACGAGGCCAAGCAGTTATTAGCGTCTATTCTGCATGCTGGCTCTCATGCTGAGCCGTCACTAGTTGATGTCACCCAAAAAGAACATCTCAGTGATCTCGAGAGGGAACTTGCAGCTATCCAAAAAGATATCGAGAATGTCAATCTGAATGTTCTTGTGGAGCCAGATAGGTCTCGTGTTAAGTTTATAGAAAAGTGGGGGCACTCGTGATGCTATCTTGGACATTCATGCCTGTTGTATGAATTAGATCCATTCGAAAACCTGGAGTCTAGACTTGGCTTAGCTGAGAGAAACATGACTCTCTAAAGTTCCATCCATGTCGAGATACTGGAGACTCTAGCGGGGCCCTGTCCGAGTGAATGCACGAAGACATGATGTTTACACTCAATACCTGGGGCTGAATGGCCTAATGTCGGCAAGCCGTCTATGTGGTGCATGCAACTATAAGCATGGGCATTCTTG
Organism: Talaromyces adpressus; assembly: GCA_002775195.1. NCBI lineage: Eukaryota > Fungi > Ascomycota > Eurotiomycetes > Eurotiales > Trichocomaceae > Talaromyces > Talaromyces adpressus. The sequence continues at coordinate 45,597 of NHZS01000242.1, forward strand.
ATTGTGTCTAGAGCTCCAGGAAGACTAGATTGGACGTTTAGTGACATCTCCAGCGTGGCAAATACACCCATGAAGCCATATTCTCGCCAAAGTAGAGAGCTTCAAGTCATACTCTGCATGACGACACATTGGTGATACTATTAATATCGAGAGATACTTAGCAAAAGGTCTAGAATACCGTTTGAAAACTTGGATTCAATCTTTATTTTCTAATCAAAAGCCCGAAGAAAGAGATACTTCTGTAAGCTTTTGAAAGTTGACAATTGACTCGATGATAGTGGCTGTGCTACGTATGCCTGCGCCACACTTTCACTCTGTCTAGACACTCTGTATAGCCAAAACGCCCCGACAATCTCTCCTCAGAGCTTACTGTCATATCACTGACCTACGTACTAAAAGAATTATACGAACTCGTAGAGTAGCAGGTAGTAGTTTGATAGACTAACCCAGCCCCCAGTTCCATGCAACGGCCCGTCGACTACATCCAAGGTCCGCAGCGGACCTGCATGAATGAGTAGCTTATTTCTTCTTTTCTGCGACGAAGAAAAGATGCCAACTGTGGCTTGCAGCTGAGTCTCGTACATGCTTTACGTACATCGATCGTATTTGTCCAGTCAAGCCGGAGTCAAGCCACATGTCTCCGGCACCCAGCCCATCGCACTTGACTCCGAAGTCAGGAGTGAGGAGTCAGAAGTTGGGGGCATGTGCCACACTTAGTCCAGACTCCAGTGTGCCTTGAGGATACTCGCCACTGCACTGACGCTCATTCATCTCGACGAAAGCCACTAAGGCACTCAGCTTGTCAGCCTTAGTGGAGATCAACCCTTCTAGCGCTCTTGATGGGCTATTCTTATCCAACACTTTCACAATCCTTTGGACCCTAGGCATACACCCACATTATACTGGAGTATGTAGTCATGTAGTACGTACATAGCATATGCAGGATAGAGCCTCTATGCAAGTTTAATCCGTTTCTACCATCTAGGCCCGGTTTGCTTTTTTTTTTTG